>VZRZ01006337.1:118528-132838 GCA_013398175.1 Climacteris rufus | reverse complement strand
AAAAGTCTCTCTTTTTGAATGCACATCTCCAGAATGTTGCAGATGTTTAAATCTAACCTGTCCCTAAATGGACAAGCAGTACAGCTGAGGCCTGAGGCAGTCATTGAGTTTGGGTTGTTGAAGGATGTTTGTTTTCTTAAAAGAGGAAAAGGGAAGAATTTATCTCCATTTCCCAGGGTATATTAACTTCTGAAATGTCTAAAGGAAACCTGGACTGTCAGCTGTCACTATAAATTACATTGAAGTTAATCCTGTAGAGGAGACTGGCCTGTTGAAGCCAGTATAACAGTAACACTAGTGGAATTTGGAATCTGGGTTATTATTCCAGTTGCAAACCTTTAATGCTAACTGAGTTTCTGGTGTATTTCTGTCCTGTTTCTGGCTAGGACAGGGTTAATTATTTGCAGTAGCCAGCATGACTAGGGGGCATGACTAGGACCCAGAGGTTATTCTATACCACCTCATGTCATTGCCAAGGCTGGGAGGAAGGGAGTCTCTTCTGGGGAGGAGAGGTCCCTTCTGGGTTGGTGTAATAAGGCATTGTCTATTGTCAGGGGGTTTCCATGTGAATCGTTCCTTTTTTGTACCCTTTGTCACTAGTATTGTTGTGGTTACTGTTCATTTTCTTATCTCATTGCTGTTTCCAGTAAACTGTTCATATCTCAACCAGTGATCTTTGCCTTTTGTGCCTCCAGTTCCCCTCTCCAGCTCCATGAGGGGGAAGGTCAGGGGGAGGAGTGAGCAAGTGGCACATGATTTGGTGTGTTTCAGTGGGAACACTAAACTGAGAACACTAAATTGGCTAATACAATTCTTAAACCATGCCAGTGTGCAAAGGGAAATTGCTGTCTGGGTAAAATGAATGGTGATCAGATGTGACACAGTATCACACTGCTGCCTTCTTCTTGGGTTTGTACACTGTAGTAAAGTGCTGCCAAGTGTTTTTGAAACTTAGCCAGTTTGTTTATTCAATCTAGCAGTGAAATCTCTGTTCTTTGCAGCTGTTGAAAGAAACAATTTAATGAGACTTGCTCAGACCATACCATTTACACCAGTCCAGCTCTTTGGTGAGTACCGAGTTCTTGGTTATGTGTTTTTCTTTATAAATAGTTGATGAATTACCTTTTAAAAACCATGTTTGAGAAATTTCCTTGGATTTATTTCAACATTTCTTCTTTTCTGAAAGAGACAAAATAAGATAGAATTATATTCATGCAGTAATTTAGGGACTTTTGGAGGTCATCTTGTCAAACTCATTCTGTGGTCAATTCAGATCAGATTGCTGAGGCCCTGTCCAATTGCATTTTGAATATGCCTGTAAATGGAGATTTCTCAGTTTCGTTGGGCAACCTCTTCCAGTGTTTGATTGACTTAATTGTGAATCTAGTGTTTTTTCCTGTATTTGTTGGTGTTTCCCTTGCTGTAGCTTGTGTCTGTTAGCATTTATGTGATTGCTGCCAACCACAGAGATGAGTCTAACTTAATCTTTTACATATCTATCATTAGGATAGCTGAAGACAGCCAAAAGTTTTCTGTTAACCTTAATAACTTCATTACCTCTGTTTCACACACAGACACAGACACAGACAGAGACACAGACACAGACACAGACACAGACATAAATATCTGTATAGGATATACCATCTAGGATAAAACCAGATTTTCATTTAAAGGGCACTATTTCTGTACCTGGTACAGAAGACTTTTACTGTCTTTAATGTCAAGGGGAAAGGAACTGTGCCGTTGCTGAAGAGTGGTAGAGAATAATCTATAAATTGCTGGGAAGAGTTCTGAAATTAGTGTGCAGTACTGGCTTACAGCAGCAGAAGCTCTGCCTCTAGACACTTGACATCCAGGTGCTGCCTTGTCAATGGGTACAATATTATGTCTCATAGCAACTAACTGCTGATACTTGCAGGATCATAGGATTTCTTGTGACCTGATTGCTGTAGATAATTACTACAGCTATGGCCATATTGAGCATTCTAATCTTTGAAGCTCCTAGGAGATACCTTTCTAGGCATTAAACTGTCAAAAAATAATAAAACGAAGAGTTAAGATTAGAAAATGTGTCTAGTTATACTATCTTTATTCAAATGTCTATCTTTTATGTAAGACACTGACTTTTCCAGTTGCTTTATTTTAAATTAAAATGTAAGCAAATTGCTGCATTCAATTACATCTGCATTTGTGCCAATTGGTAATAGGCCAGCTCAAGAGTGGGAAGGAAATCTGAATCTAGTTTGTTGTAGCTTTGACAGTCTTTCCATTTTGCCAATATAGTTACCTGGTCACACTTGCCAGTGAAAACCTCTTTCTTATGAATTAACGTTACAAATAATGTGAGTTGTAGGAATGAAAGCTAAACTTAAAAAATCAGTTCATTTTTCTGTTAGTTTAAAAATGGTGGCAAAAAAAGAAGTGTTATTAGTTCTGCTGCAAGAGAAGAATGCTACTACAACTCTGCAGAGGAAAACAGAGTGCAACTGAGTTAAATCTCACTAAGTCCTGCCTGCTTTCAGAAAAAATGTTGCTAGCAGTAGAAGAATATCTTAAACATTTCTGCATTGCAAATAACATTGGAATTTCTAGAAAAAAATTCAAATATTAGTTTAAAATATCAAAACTGTAAACTTCCTGATAATTTGCTTTACCTTGTTCCCCTAGGAATGCCCTTTTCAGTCTAATTTCCCTGGCTTAGCACATTGTAGCCAAGACACCTCTTTTGAAACAACTCAGCTGTCTTCTGCAGCAAAAGGTGGCACTCTTGACTACAGTCAATTTTGTATCAACTGCAAAATTAAGCTCCTTTAATCTTCTAGTAAATAACTATTACAAACCGTTTGCCTTGATGTCAATATTTTTCCTAGATTTATTTTTAACTATTATTTTAAACTAATATTTTAACTATTATTTTTAAACTAAGATTTTATTTTTTTTCCTAGAAATCCCAATGTTATTTGCAATTTGCAATGCATAAATGTTTTAGGTGTTCTGCTCCTGGTTTGTTTGGATGTTTGTACTTTTTTGGGGTTTACTTTTTGAAACACAAAGTTAAAAGAAAAATACTGTGGGTGTTCCACGGACTTGTAAAACAAGTCTTACTAAAAATTCCAATTCCACCTAACTGCATAAAGAGAAGAAATTAGACTCAGGATATTTAGAGTTCTTACACTGGAGATAAAAATGGTAACCCTTTAAAAGTATGTACTTTTAAATGACTACTATAGACTAGAGTATTAGTGAGCTTTGTTTTTGTGGAAGTACCCAGAAAGTCATAAATTCATCTCTGTTTAGAAGCTTAAAACAAGATCTTTGGACAATCTATTATCATAGTAGAAGAATGGATGTACTAAACAGTGTGAGTTTAGGCTGGGGAATTTTTCAGACAGATGAATAGTTATGATAAAAAGCCTCTATTTTTTAAAAAATTGTGGCTTAGAAAGTTGTGTAAAGTGGTATGTTATTTTAAAACACCAAATCAAAATGCTGTTCACTCCTGTTTCTGCAATATTTGACTTTTGCTAACAAAACTTCCTTTTATTTAAGCTGGAGAGAAAGTGACAGTCTATCAGCTGGAAGAAACTTCACCTATGAACCTTGACAAAAGCATGTCTTCCTGGTCCCAATGTGGCAAGACTGCAATGATCCAAGTCTTGTCACGGGAGGAGATGGATGGGGGTCTGCGAAGGGCCATGAAAGTCATCTGTACTTGGTCTGAGGCTGATGTATTAAAGTTGGGACAAGTATTTATTGTGAAATCTTTTCTGCCAGAGGTGGTTCAAACTTGGCAAAAGATCTTTCACCATGGCACAGTGTTACATCTCTGTCTGAGGGTGAGTTCAGACCTGAAGGCCTACTGGTCTAGCCTGATGTTATACTGCTTGCTTGTTAATGTCTTCAACAAGGTTGGCATGTGGTTTGATGTTATCTTTTTGAAACAAAAAGGGTTTTGAGGAAGATGTATCTCCCTTTTGCAAAAAAAATAAATAATCAGGGTGTATGTGCATGTTGTTTGGGGTTTTTTTTTGACAAATTCATTATATCTTTCCTCAGGAAAATGAAGTGGTCTTTATAATATTGTCTTTTTTTTTCAGGAGATTCAACAGCAAAGGGTTGCCCAGAAGTTAATCTATACATTCAACCAAGTGAAGCCTCATACCATTCCTTACACTCCAAGGTAAATTAATTGTCTATAAGTACTAGGTGTCAGAGTCCTCTTTTCAGCCTGCTTTTTTCATCATGGATTGCAATGATAATTCCATGGTAATGATAATGTGTAATGATAGTTAATGAACTTTTAAGAGAAAAGGTAGACAGCTTTGAAGTTTTTTTTTTTTTTATAGCTACATGTGATGGCAAAACAAACATTCTGTTCTTAGAGTTAAGCAAAAATTGCCTTTCATATAATTAACGTAAAACCATTTGATGTAGCTCATTTCCAGTGGGCTGGGTAAATAGGGTTATGTTGTTTGTTCATAAACTATGCTTTCTCATCAGTTGCTTTGTTTTGAGAGTTATCAGACCAAATAAAGCCTTTGTTCTCTCTCCCATTGATTTCTACTGGTGTTCAAAATACTCCAGCTAAAGAAGACATGTCCTCCTTTCTTTGCTCTTCATCTTGCCTTTTGCTGACTGTGAGAATGCTCATTACCTTGCCAGCTCCTGATAGGCAATATTTATGACTACAGGTTCCTGGAAGTTTTCTTGATCTACTGCCATTCAGCAAACCAGTGGTTAACCATTGAGAAGTACATGACTGGTGAATTTCGGAAATACAACAACAACAACGGAGATGAGATTAGTCCCATCAGCCCACTGGAAGAGCTGATGCTGGCCTTCTCTCACTGGAGCTATGTGTACACCCATGGGGAGCTCCTTGTTCTGGATTTGCAAGGTGACCATTCACATAGCAATGCTTCTTGAAACCGGATGAAAAGCAATTATCTCAAAAGAGAATTTAGTATGGAGGAATGGGCCAAATTCTCACTTACATGAGAAAATGCAAAGCTCAAGGAACCTCTGGATATCTGTTGTGTGATGCTGATAATTGAGAATCTGCAGAAACAGTCTAGGTTAATGTAGGCATAATGGGAAAATAATGTTGGTTCAAATGCCTCTAGGCTGAAGAAGCAAAAGAACAATTAGAGAAACCGTGCAGGAACATTTCATCCAGCTCAAAACAATACACTCCACAGTTAAAATATTTTTATTTTTCATAAGATAAATAAATAATACAGAGATTCAAGTGTACTCATGTATATATGCACAATTAATGTGTATGTAAACCTGTCAAAAGAGTGTGAACTGCTATCTGCATTTTTTTATTGTTCATATTAATGAATCTGTATGCAGTTTAAATAAGGTGTAAGCCTGAATGCTATTCACAAAGTCTGGTGTCTCCTTCAAAGAGCATGTGATCATTTTACTGTACATATGTAAATGGGAAGGTGGCATATTTTGAGGAGAAGAAACAGCTGACAATGTTCAGATGAACATCTCCCATCAAACAGTATAAACACTATTGTTTGTCATTTCTGTCAAGGGAAAAGTCTATAAGTAGCCAGAGACTTAACATATTTACATTTTACAGCATCCAGAATCTGTAAATGGCAAAAAGACATACTTATTGTGCAAAATAAACCTATAATTCCATCCTTGCCTTGATTGGCTTTAGTGACACATAAAAAAAAAGATACAGAACGAAAAAGTATGGCTTCACCATACCTACTAGAATTTGTCTGTTTGCTCGGGTTTATTACATAACTCCGACAGTTACAGATCAACTGTGTTGGCTCAAAAATGGAGAATTTAAACATCTATGAAAATCTTAGTTTCCATCTCAAATAAATTGAGATCAGCTCTAGTTTTGGCCTCATGTTTATCTTTAACTCTCTAGTCTGGAACTGAGGAAAAGTGCAAGGGCTTCTCCCCTTGGAGTTCTAATCTACATCACAAATTACTGTATAATATCAGGGCCATCCCCACATACACAGGTATATACACCACATTTTACCTAATTTACATCAACTGAAATTGTCTGTATTGCAGTGTTGCAATTTAGGGTTTTTTCAGTCACTTTATGATGTTTCCAGAATCTTTATATTTGTTACAGAACATAAATTTACTATGTTGAAATAAAAATAATTCCATATCACATGGTCATATGACCACAGATTTTTCATTAGTGTAAAAGCACAGGCACCTTGTCAGATACCAGAAAAGACGATTTTCATAAATGGTAGTATATTCTCATCAGTTTGGGGAAAACTGCAACATACGTATCAACATTCAGGTATCATAATGAAATTATTTCTTTAATGTGCTTCCTTGGTCACCCAAATGGAAAAGCAGATAACAGACCCAAATATTTGCACATCATGAAGTTTTGTAGCATCTTGTGTTTGCTACCTTGAAGAGAATGTGTGTCTGAAAATAAATCTATTGATATTGGTAAGATCCATATCTGATTTTTTACTCCATATCTGAATTTTACTCCAAGTAAAATAACAATCTTTTGGTTTGTCACATTTTGCTTTGTTAGTTGAGCTTCAATATAGTATTTATTGCATTTACATACCATCTACATAAAAATAATCCTCAAAGTGGCTGAAGTCAGGACTGTAATAAGAACTATATTGCCAATACTTAACAGATTTCTACAGTCCTAGCATTTTTATTCTAGCTCATGACCACTTTAACTATGACACTTTCTGACCTACCAAGAAAATGGTTTGTTAAATTTTTTGTTAAGGGCCACATTATGAAACCATGACTATCTTCCTTTGTAAAACACACACTGTTTATCTGTTGTAGGTGTTGGGGAAAACCTTACAGATCCATCTGTGATTAAACCTGAAGACAAAAAGTAAGTTTCTTTCTGTTGAAATTATCATTCATTTCAGACCTTCTGCCAAATATATTTAGGAAGTTTTTCTATGTTTTGCACGAGAGGTTTTATTATTTTTTCACATGGTATTTGGGTTAAATGAAAGTACAATGGCAATGAAGAGACTACATCCTCTCCTGTGCTTTGGAGGAATCTAAGTGTCCCAGTTCTCAATATGTGGTAAGAGGTGTATGAAAGGTGGGGAGAGTCTGCATTGCTGTGCTGGGAGCATTTTCTTTGCTTTACAAAGAGGTAACAAGGAGGAGGTAACAAGTAGCTTGAATGTGGCAGTCCCATTTCTCCTGACTGTTTCATGGAGTATATGGGGCCACAGAGGCTTAAGAGGATGAAGAGAGGGCCTCTGTCTCTTCAACCTCTCCAAATGGTCTTAATCTTGCATTTAAGCGTGCAGCATGTTACGGTTTCAGAGCTGTGATATGAAGATGGTAAATCATGAGTGGAAACTTACAAAAAGTAGACAGATTACACACACAGAAATAGCAGTCTGCCTTTGTGAATCAAATTTCAGAATCAAAACCATGGACATTCTCCCATTCTGTGACCATGCTCTTTGATGGTATTTCCTGTAGCAAGAGCAGAAGCAGTGGTCTGGATGGTTGCTGTCCTACAGGGTACTCTTCCTAAACCCACTTATCTCTCCAGATGTGCCCTAACATCCCTGCCCCTCCCCTACATGGTGTTCACCTTGCTCACCTCATTTGATTGAAGAGATGTCTCACGTTTGGAAGGAAGGGAGGAAGATATAAATGTGAATAGTCTAATGTAATAAAAAGGGCAGTTAACTATAGAAATACGAGATGACTTGCCTAGAACCCAGAACAAGTTAATTTGGTAAGTAAGTTCTTAGTTCTGGGACCATAATTAATATTTCAATAAGATAAGTAATAAATGACTGCATTAATGTTTAATTATGAATGTAGGTGTATTGGCCATATAATATTTATTTTTGAAACAACAAAGATTTGAGAGCAAAGATATGCTGACCACCTCACAGTGACAAAGTCTTTGCCCTAAGCAGGACTTAGCTTCATGACAGAAGCACATAGATACATCAAGTTAGAGATGCAGACAAGACAGCCATGTAGTTGCTGACTAGATTTTAGCAAACACTTTTAAGGTATTTCTACAGATGCATAAAATTCTGATTTGCTAACTGCTGTCAAGTGGATTTTTTATATCACTGGTAGCATAAACTGTAACAGTTATTCCTGTAAATACTGGACAGACATTGACCAAGGTAGTTCACATGGCAACTTAGCTTATCTTGTTTAAAATGGGGAAAATATTTATCTACATTATTTTGAAGCTTATTTTTGTTAGTGTCCTTCTCTATTGTTTTTACTATTAAATAATTTTATAATGATTAATAAAATTTGATCATGCAGATCTTATTCTCAGAACCTTTTGGTGTTTATTATTTGCAAAATAGTTATTCCTAGTTAGATAGCAAGTGTTGATTAATTAATCAAACCCAACTTGATTTTCTTATATTCAGGGAAATCTTCAAAACAGCAAGTTGTGAAACTATGTTGTTTGTTTTAAGGATCTAAAGGCATAAGGCAGTGAAACCGTGGTATTTTCTGTAAGCAGATACCTAATTCTAAGAAACACTTTCTAAAAGAGTGGTAACAATACCAATGCAAAAACACCGTCTTTGCTCTAACCTTCATTTAATCACAGAAGGAGAAACATTTCAGACAGAGGCAAGATATGTTCTAAGCTTTCTTTTGTAGGTAAGATACTTAGATAAGATCAAACCTGTCTCAAAAGTTTCTTTGAGCTCATGTTCTCTTGGAAACCTAGAAAAAAATAACACCTGACTGATGGGGCTGATTGAAATTTTACTCTTACTTACAGTTAAATATTTTATGTTTTGCTTCTTTAACGCCATCAATTTAGCGGCTCATGTCACTATCATATGGTGTCATTTAAGTCTTTTATTTCATGCATACCGCATTGTTTTAGAAAGGACTTTGCAATGGCAAAGTGTGACCTCTACCTCTGTTACAGTGCATTATGTCTTGGTTTTATACCAGTATCAAAACAAATATAATAGATCTGCTTGAAAAGTATGCCTAATGCTTGGACAGATCCTGAGATGATGCAAATCAGTGTAAGATCTGACCACATGGAAAAAAAGATACAACAAGTCTTCTCCTTCAATTTTTTTTTTTTCCATTTTAGCATACCCCATAATCTTTACATGTTATGGTTTCTAGCTGCTGATAATTTCCAATTTATCCCGTGTTTCTTGGAATAGCTTTCCAAATTTAAATGCAGTAGTTCTCTTGAACCATTGCCAGTACTGGCTAGAGAAGAAAGATTACTCCATATATGTAACAGGGATCATACCTGTTTATCTCAAAGAATGTGAGAAAAGTATCGTTCTGTCTTGTGTTATTTGCTTCACCTTGCATTGAGTAATGGTTAGATTATAAGGAGTATCAAAGTGGTTGTGTGACCTCGAAATTAGTGAAGTCTGCTCAGTTTCCTTTACCTGCTCAAGCAAATACTTAAGTACTTTCTATTTCATCAGATTCCAGGAAGGGATAGAAATGGCTATGTCGCGTCATAAGGCGTATATATGGCACTTGATTAATAATTCACTTCTTCCCTTGTTTGATGTACTAATTTGCACTAAAAGATGATTACATTTATCTTTCAGAGGATCCAGGAGACACATAGTCTCCAGTGTCTGCCAGAAGTTAGAAAGATACTAAGTTTTGTGTAGTAGTTTTTGTTAATCACTGCTGTTTTCCTGTGTGAAAGGGAAGAGTTTTATGTTTGAAAACTGCTTTCTTTAGATAAAATATATTTTTGTTAGTGTGAATTACAGATAGATTTGAGAGAATTAAAATATATTTTTCTATAGCTTCTCAGAGCTGTAATTGATTTCAGATTTTAAAATGTACCGTTTCCACTCTGCATACCATTAAAATAAAATACTGGAATTTGTAAAGTTTCTTTGGAAGTGTTTCTTGTGTGCTGTGTTCCATGATGTCTAGACTGCCAATTAAATTCTTGAGAATAATGGTGCAGCCATACTAAAATTAATGAGCACTGAGCTTTCAGACTACCTTTAGAATCTGTTCTAATTAAGTGGTACTTCTAATATGTATGTGGATATAGCTTGCTTCTGTTTGTAATTGTGGCAGTTTCATTCAGAATATGCAACAGACTTCCACAAATAGATCCCCTAGTAGCATTGCTGAATTGGTCAGAGTACAGACACATGGAAATGAGCACAGAAAGAAGCCAATAAATTTTAAAACTTTGTTTGTCAGCAGCATACTGAGGTTTTGGAGGGTTTTAAATTTTTTTATTTTTCTATGGTGCATATTGTTGTGACTAGGGTTCTGCTAGCTTTTACTTTCTGGTTTTAAATAAGGTGAAAATAAGTCCTTGTTAGCTCTCTTTTGTTCTCACATGCCCACCATCAAAACTGGAACCAAACTACTTGCTTGATGGGAATGAGTGGTGGCTGCAGCAGAATCACTCAGATTATGGCAGATGTCATCAAAATGCCAATGTGCCCAGATTTCCTTTGAGAATTTTAGTAGGAACTCCTAGGTCTGTCCTGTCTCCCTTTAGAGAAAAAGAAAAGTAGTGTGGGGTATATGTGGGCTAATATTTCACTGGAACTGACAGTTTTCTTGTCCCATATCTGAGAAACTTGTGATATGTATTAACATTTGATTGTTTTGAAGAAAAGGGCTAACTTATCTCTCATTTAAAAAAATAAAAAATGTCATAATCTCCCTTGCCTATAATTGCTTTATTTTAGATTAATTGACTTTTAAAGAATATTTCTTTTAGATCTGGAAAGATGGTATTCGGACCAGCAAACCTAGGAGAAGATGCAATAAGAAACTTCATTGCAAAACATCGTTGTAATTCTTGCTGCAGAAGGCTGAAACTTCCTGGTATGCAAAGTGAAGATTAATTTTTAATCTACATATCTCTCTATAAACTGAAACAAAGTAAAGGCCTAGGTGTGGTATAAAGACCTGAAATGCTATTGAGTTGAAAGTTTCTGGTAGGCATAATCTTCCTGTGCAAAGGCAGATACGAAAATACTGCTCTTTTCCCTAGCACCCATGTAAGGATGGAAGCTCATCAACCTGATGTTGGCATTCAGCATGAAAGCTTCTTTCCATTGAATGGTTTCAATTTCTTTGCTAAATGGTAGACCATTTTTCCACGGTCATCACTACAGATAATATCTGCAATGATGTTTAGAATGAGAAAGAGTAACAGTAGAAAATTGGCAATGCATTAGCTGGGGGGAAAATCTCACTGGAGGTTTCCTGGCCCTGCTGCAGCCCCAGTTACACTTAGTCAGATTGCCTGTTGTTCGTGTTGTATTTGGTAGAATGTGCTCCTGTTTGATGTGTGGCAGATCTTAAAGACTGAAAGCCAGAATAGATTGCTTTCTGGATGACTTTTCAGCCACCATTTTTTTTTTCATATGGTGAAAGCTGCTTCCCTTCAGTGCCTACATGGAGTAATAATTGCTGTTTGACACTGAAACAGAAACCAATATTATTGGTTTTTATTCTATGTGTCTGTGGCAGCTGGGGATAATAGAGGGGAAAATCGGCTGAATTAATATAAAAGCGCTAATAGCCGGAAAGCTCTCAAGGTCACAACAGTGCTTTTATGCGTGCGGGATCCCTGCCAGGATGACTTGTATAACTCTCCCAAAGGACAGAGTCCTAGCTACCGCAGATAACCTGTTTCTGCTGGCTCCTCTAGGACGAGAGTTTCCCCAGGTGTGGTGTGGTAGCGCAGACGAGAATAAAAGGCTCAGACAGAGGGCCCTTCTCCGGCATAACAACCGTTTGTTGTGCATCCAGCGTTGCTTTGTGAGGGTCCAGAGTTATCCAGATGGCTGAGTAACCCAGAAGAAAGAACAAGGAAGAAGCCCTGCAGGGCTCTTTTAAAGGGAGATGGGATCAGGAAACACCCAATGGAGAACGTCATAGTTCAAAGTGACCAGTGGAGAAGAGCTTTCCAAGACATAGCCATATATGGCATCTGAGATATGGGTACAGGTAACACAAGGGCAATATGGGATTTTACCACAGCTCAGGCAGAGAGTTCAGATATTGGAAGAATAAGGCTGAGGGCTTTGCCTGGGCTTTCTTCCCACCAAAACCTGAAGCTCAAAAGCAGCAGCTTCTGCCAAGCACGCTGCTACATTAATACAGTCAGGTAAGGTTCATTCTATATGGGCTCACACCACTGAGTCACCCCAGGGCTCTCAACCTCCCGGTTCTGACATCCTTGCTCCAGATTTTCTTCCTCCTGGAAACACCAAACAGACTGCCACCAGATTTTGGGCTGAACACTGCTCAGGGTGCATATGCTTTTCAAACATTTACTTGGCTGCATTGTTGAATTTGTTTTCTTGGCATAGATTTGAGAAGCAGCTACTACACATTGAAAACAGTTGGTCCAGCCTTCGAAATAGAAATGGAAACAAGCACCAGAGAAGCTGATGATGCAGATGAGCCTTTGGAGTACGACACACAGCTGTGAAGCAGAGAGCCCATGTGTTTGCATGCTGGAAAACCTGCCCCTTATTACTGGCAAAGGTCTGTCCAAAATCATAAAATACAGGTGACTGAGTGCAGCGTCTGTCTGCCCTTGCTAGACCCTATAGACAAGGAATTAAAAAAAAATTGTTTTATTTACTCCCCTTCTTTGCTCTTGTGCTAGTCTTTCTTGTACCTTTAAATGAATTGCCAGGAGCAGGTCACCCCTTAGATGGATGAACTGTCCCAGCAGTGCGTTTTTTTTTCAATATGGATTGTAGTACTTTCTAAGGACAATGATTGTTTGTAAACTTAGGACAAGTTTATTTCCAAGGGGTAGTAATCTGTTGTTTCTCTTTCTGCTCTTTAGTAAATAAATGAATGTATACACATGTGCAAATCACTCATTTTCAAAGTCAGAGCCCACTCAGCCCTATGCTCACTTTTTCTTGGGCGTAGAAGGCTCTCCAGAAAATTGCAAAATACTACTTTTTCTTTATTATTGATTTTTGATGCAGGTTTAAATGATAGTCAGAACAGGTAGAATTAAAACTTTGGGAGAAACTTTACCTTGAATTCTCTTCACATAGTAAGAAAATGTTGTACAATAAAGTGGCAGATTATTAGACTCTCAAACATCATGAGTTTTTCTCATTTTGTGTTGATGCAGTTGATTATTCTGTGGTCTTTAATACAAACGTAATGAACAAAGTTGAATGTGATTTGACTTTCAGGACTTTCTCTATAATATTTTGGCTTCTGAAAGTTTTAAGGTTGAAATCAGAACAAAGATTTTAGAAGTCACAAAGTATGTTCCAGTTGGTATTGAACTTGTTGTAGTCAATGTCAGGCTGAACTTAGGACTGTTGTCTAACAGTGGTGCAATCGTATTTTGTAGCATCTACCTTTGTTTCTGTTGACATCCTCTGATTGCAGCTGAAGTTCAGAAAACAGAAAAACCAATTTGTGCAATATGATTCTTGTGGAGTGAAGATCATATTACATTTATGTATTTCTAGTACAACTGGTGTTGTATTACAGATCACAGTTACCACTAAAGCAACTTTGTACTTTGGTGTTGAGTAAAACAATGTAATGTTCAAATGTCAGTCATTAGAAAATTTTATACCTGAACAAAAAACGAAATCATAATTCCACCGCAGCTGATAATAAATTTTAATGTGTAAGGGGGCTTTTTATATGATCTATGATTACTTTTGTATATTTAATAAGTGTTGGCATATGCATAGCATTTGGAAATTACATGTTCACGGGTTTTATATTGATTTCCATGTTATCAGTTTTTGTATTATGATATTGATGTTGATGTAATCAACATTGTAAAAAATCATTGAAGTAATCATCTACCCTATGTTTAGCTGAGATGCCTTCAGTTTCCGAAAGCATTCAGAAGTTCCCGTTGATTTTTTTCTTTTAAAAAATAGTTTTGTAAGATAAATGTGATAGAAAATCCACACATTTTTCTCTATTAGATTGTACTTTTTATTTTGCAAGATACATATTTTCCTTTGTTGTTTTTTTGGAAGCAAGTCAATATATTAGGGAATTTAGCTTATCTGTGAAAGAGGTAGTTTAATTACATCTCTGCAGATTGATGGTGAATTTTGGTCCATTTGCCTGTAAGGTAGTAATTCTGCTTCCTGTGGTTATTGTTTTAAAATCTGACTTTAGGAAGATATGTGCTTACATAAATACATATATACTTTAGAGAAGAAACTTTCTCTAAAGGGTCTCTAACTGTTAGTATACCTTTAAATTCAGTAAAGGTAAATGACACAGAAATATGTCTTTAAAGTCAAGGACAAATTTAACTCCTGCCCTGATAGTGTTGTTTTCCTTAAA
>VZRZ01006337.1:42407-118005 GCA_013398175.1 Climacteris rufus | reverse complement strand
AATATATTATGTGGATTAAACAAAAAAAGGAGCAATTTCAAATTGTTCCTTTGTGTATTTTTATCCTTGCACTAGCTTTTCCATGTATGGAGACACTACAATCAAAAGATCCAGTGATTCTGCTGGTTGATAAATTATGCCTCAGCTTTTTTTTACTTCATTTTTGGAAGGGCTGATTCACTAAACTGTAAATCTGAATATTTTGTTAAAGACCTTCCTCCCTCTCTTTTCATAGTTCATGATAAATTATAATAATAATAATTTAATATAATAAATTATAAAGAAAACAATTTAAAAAAAACCCTTTTAGTCCCATTGAGTTCTTGGTGTCTTTCTTACCACAAATTCTATACATTCCTTAAATTGCCTTTTGATTTTTAAATACCGACCTTGGATTGAAACACATACCCACTGAACACATGTAAAAAACCCCAACAACCTTTAATCAGGACAGCAATAAACCCCACTCACACTAAAACTGTGGTGCATGCAGAATAAAAGATGTGGAAGTCAGGTTCTTTCTCCAACTGCCTGACAATTAGTGTGGAAAAGGAAATCTTGTGTGTCAAACCAAACCATACGGTTTTTTGATTATTAGTATCAATATTTGTTTGTGCTGAAAAGCATATACAGGGATTTATTTTGTATTTCTCATTTCAGGAAAAAAAGAAGACCTGTTTACTTCGTTCAAATAAGTCAGGCAGTAAAGTTGTGAAAGAATAAAACAAAACAAAAAACCCACCGGAGTATTTATAAGCTCACATTTTAATATGAGCTTAAAAGAAGGTTTATTAGGAATTCAGTTGGGATTATCCACAGCAAAAGGTTTTTTTGGCAACTGCTGCATTGGAGATGTAGCTTGAACATATGAAAAATATTCAGAAATTGAAAACCTTGTACTCAGGAAGGTTCTTTTTTTTTTTTTTTTTTCCTGATTCATAGTTGTGGTGTATTTAGGGTTATTAATTTATTGTTAGTGCAATAAAATCAAAAGGGATATTACATATGTATTTTCTAGAAATCGATTTGTATTTGTTGTGGTTTTGTCAATCTATTTCATACTGTTTCAAAAGAATAAAAGAACATTTGCACAATGTTTCTGTTCTTGATAGGTGTAAAATGAAATAATATGTTTCTGAGCACTAGGAGAAACAGGAGAAAGTAACATACAGAGAATAACTCAGTTATTTTTGAATCTTAAGTAATAAACATCTATTCTATATTTATCATGTGGTTTCCAGCTCCTTATTTGTTTTAAGGCTGTAATAGCATTAGTTTCTATTCTTGCAGTCAATATACCTACAGCCAGAATATTTCTACACCTGTCTCGTAAGTCAAAATTTAATTTTACAGAAGAAGAGAGCAGATTTTTTATTTACTTATTAGTTGTTCAATAGACTCTGAATTTTTCTTTTTAGTTGAGATGCATGCTCAATTCTTAAAAAACTTGATACTTAGTAAATCCAATCACTGCTGCAGCCTTAACAAAAATAGATAACATTATATGACAGTCTTATTTTTTACTTTAAGTCTAGTTCTCTGATGTGAAAAGCCTGTATAGCCACTAGTGTAAACAAGGAGCTCCCATAAATGAATTACGTTCCATTGACTTAATTGTCAAATCTGCTATATTTTATATGTTTTCTACTCTTAGGATGCTGATGCCAATCACTTTTTGCAGAAGAATTGTTCCCAGAGATAAAGAAAAGTCTGTCTGTATTGACCTGGGCCTTCTAATAAACTGTGGTCACAGCAGAGCAGTCAGCGCTTACCTTATTGCTAGATTATTTGCAAGATGTGTTACACTTTTCAGCTTTTCTTTACTGTACTTGTCATATCTTGATTTATTCTGGGAGACAGTTTGATCTCCTAATTTATTGTAAATATTGCTGGGGAAGAAAAATGTCAAACTAAAACTAAGCAAAAACCATTTTCCTCTTTGATATTGAAGAGTGTGTAAACAGTTGTAATGCTCTGTTCATTTGCCTCCTGGCATTGGGTCTGTTTGCAGGGATAGAGCAAATAAACCAGTGTTTTAAGATACCCTGCATCCATTTAGATGTTAATATTCAGTTGTGATAAAATGCTGAATGTTCAAGAAGAAAAATCAGAGAAAAGTTCTGCAGGAGAGAAGTGACTTTGTTGCTTAAAGAAAGTCTGGCTGTGTTCTTTGTGTTAAGGATTTAGGTAAATGTCTAAAACCTTCCATTTCTTGGGTTGTCATTGAAAAAAAAATGATTTAGGTTTGACACTTTGCAGGTAGTCCAACCTACACATGGCTGACAGAATGGAGGAGGAGATGAAAAAGGAGGAGAGACCAGGAAATGGAGGGGAGGCTGGGGCACAGAGAGCAGTCTCTGACTTCTAAGCCTTTCTCTTGCTATTTTTCCTGACTGAGCTCCTGTCCCAGAGATACTGTCAGTGACATCTTGTTTCCGTGGTCTGTACCATGAGACAGTAATATGTACTAAAACTTATTTACACAGTGTACCTGGGCAGCCTGGTTTCAACAGGTGTCTCACCTGATGATGAAAAAATAGATACTTCTCCTCAGATAACCCCTGCTATGGAATTTGAAGTGTTGTGTGGCCTCTGAAAACGTCTGAGCAGGAAACGGTCAGGTTAGCAGCTGATCAACCAGAGCAAGGGAGGTCCAGGATGATCAGCTAGGAATGGCCACATATTCCTCCTCTTCTACTAAATGGATATAAGGTTAGCCTTAAATAACCATAAGGAAATGTGCTCTGGATTAACTTCAGATGACCTCTAGGCATTAAACAAGGCTAGGCTGACTCCAAATGATTACTTGGGGTAGCTAATTAGAATTAAGGGTGAACTCAGATAACACATCTGCAGCTTCATTTGTTCTGAATAGAACCTCAAAAAACTTGTTGAATGAAAATGGGGACCAGTGTGACCCTGGGCAATTTCCTGGGTGCAAAGCTGAGCCCAGGCATTGACCTTAGATCATCCAAAGCAGATCATTGGCTACCATGTTGTCCCCAGGTGATACCTGTTATCTAATTAAGTGGCATGTCTACTTCACATGAGCCTTGGGGCTCAAAAATGAGGCCAGTTGGACTTGGCGTGATTCCCATAAGTAATTTAAACTCATGTTTACTTAAATTGAATTGTTCTACAACCCTGAGAGTTGACCTTAAGTGATCCTGCAGTGAGAGTTACATCTCAGATTGAACTCAGATGACCTCAGACAGGAGTCAAGGACTGTGAGTGACCTCTGGCACCAAATGAGCGGCAGGTTGATGTCACATGGCAAACCAAACAAATAATGGGATCTGAGATTTACCTCGAATGACTTCTGGGCACTGAACAAATGCTACCCTGACCTCATGTGAGCCCTAACAGACCCTCTGGTTCACCTCAAATGAATCCTGACTGCTTAACTGGATACCAAGCAGACTTTAAATATTGGCCCCTCCTTCAAATGAGAAGAGTGGTGACTTTAAAGGACCTCTGTGGAGGTCAAGTGCATGTCAAGTCTGTCAAGTATGTCAAGTTGACCTCAGATGATCCTAGGCTCCAAACAAGGGCCTAATTACCCTCAAACAACACCTTGCACATACCTGGGTCTCATGAAGAAGCTCCATTTGACAGGTTAATTGACCCCTCAGGTTGACCTCAGATGATCCTACAGCAGTTGTTTAGCCCTCAAGTTGATCTCAAATGACCCTCCTGAGAAGTGAGAGTGACCTCCAGTGAATATGGGCCAGCTAATTGATTCTCACTTAACCTCTAGTGACCCCAAGCAGTTAGTTGGATCTCGTGTTCATCACAGATGACATTTAGAACGTCTAACTGTATTACCAGTTGATTTCAAATGACCCCTTAGATGGAAATAGGGGCTGCTAATTGGCCTAAATGACCTGCAGTTAGAAGTTAAAGAGCACAGTCACCTGTCTCAGACACTGTTAAGGCCACAGAAGGCAGGAATTTGTGACAGGAATGTGCTAGTTCCAGGCCTGGCAGAGGCAAGGTCTGGTTAGCATATCCTGGTTAACATACTTGGACAAAATTTCCTCACAGTGACAGATCGTGTGAAAAAAAGCAACTGGTCAAAAGCATATAATTGATTAAACAAAGATCATCCCAATTTATGGGCTAGACAGCACCTGCAACCACCAATGGCCGACAAAGCCCCCCAAGTATGCTTCTGTGGATACTGGAACTTGGACTGTATAAAGGTAGCAGCGTTGTCTGGGTGTTACAACCTAGACAGAGGTTAACAAAGCTTGGGAAGAAGGATGATCATTTATATTGGACACAAAGGATGCAGGATTTATGGGCCACAAGGACACCTGGAAGAACTCCCAAGGTAAGGAACAAACTAATAAAGCCAGTTCAGGAACTGTGCTGAAATCAGCTCCAACCAGGTAAAAGGTAATTCCTTCAGGTGGATTTGTGACCACCGACTCACAGACCACCAAACCAAGAAACCCATGGACTGAAAAGAAGGGAAAGACTGAACATGTGGGCTAATAAGCATATGAAAAAAGGGAATAATTTAATCAATAGAAGATAGAATACTAATTAATAAGAGAACTATATAGCTGGCAGTCCACAAGAACTAATTCCTTTGTTTGCTAAAATGTATAAATAGTGAAAAGATTTTATAATCATTGGCAGACCTTGTACACCCAGCACCCCTATCTGCACAGAACTTGCCAACAGGAGAATGAACCTGGTTTCCCTGCTCCACCACTGAGAAGTTGAGGGTGAAAATGGACCAATGGGGCACTGCTGGATACACAGATGGTGGTTATATTCTGCTTGCACTCTCTCTCTCCTTCTTCTCTCCCTTTCACTCTTTCTCTCTTTCTCCTTCCCCTATTCACTTAACATTACAAAATAAAGTTGGTAT
Source organism: Climacteris rufus (assembly GCA_013398175.1). Taxonomy (NCBI): domain Eukaryota; kingdom Metazoa; phylum Chordata; class Aves; order Passeriformes; family Climacteridae; genus Climacteris; species Climacteris rufus. The sequence goes on along the minus strand of VZRZ01006337.1, from coordinate 113,126 downwards.
TGTTAAACCAGCATTTGGTCTTGTTTGCACCTTAATTTGGGCAGAATCATCTCTCACTAATTGAGAGATTATAACACCTCCAAAGAGGTAAGAGGCTCTCATGTTAGTGTCAATTTACCTCACATTGCAAAAGCCTGAAATTACCTGTAGTGATCTAAATGGATCTCAGGTTCATGTCAATGGACTCCTACATCCCACACAAGGACTTTGTTAATTTCAAATGATCCCCTTGTCAACTGGTTGTATACCAAATTAACCTCAGAGGACCCTGAAGAAAATACGTGGTATATTTTCATGTTGAATTGATACTTAAGTAGACCTCAGATTACACCAGTGAAATTCACTGGATTGATGGTAGGTAAAAAATAGGGATTGTGATTGACCTTACACGACTTCTTGTATAGATCATTGTCCCTGAGTTTGACCTGAGATGACTCCTGGTCAGGCAATGGGAATCAGCTGACTATCAATGACCTTTGTGCTGCTAATTACATTTTTTATTGACCTCAGATGATTTCTGTAGGGCAAGTGACACAAGGACTGTCCTTGTCTCACATAAACATAGATTACTTCAGTTTGTAAGTGTCCTCTGGAGTTCATCTAGTCCAACTCTCTGCACAAAGCATTTACAATTGGATGTCATTCATAACCTTTCCCAGGTAAATTTTGCTTTTTTTCCAGCAAAGGAGATTTTGCATCTCTTCTCAGCAACCAGTTCCAGTATTTGATCACTTGGGTTTTTTAATGTATCTAATTGTATTTTCCTTTGTTTCAGCCTGTGTCCACTGCACATCTTGCTGTGGGACTCCTAGAAGACCCTGGCTACAGTTTGTGCTGGCTTCACTCCTGCCTGTTAATGTGTTTCTCACTGCCGACAGCTGTGATTGCCAGGCAATGTTGCAGTGAGGAGGCAGGTCTGAAACAGAAGCTGCAGGTCAGGGTCTGTTACAATCCAGTTATTAAAGTTATTTAGAAATTTCTCTGCCCAAATTAAGGTGCAAATGAGACCATATGCCAATATCAATAGTATGGATTTTATTTGATAGTAAAGATGAGAGAGAGAAAAAAGAAGAGAAAGAAATAGGAAAAGAGGTGGGGGGACAGGAAGAGAGTGACAGAGATGGATTAAAGAAAATATCACCACTCTGTGAATCCCAATGATGTTCCATTGTACCCCTCCAGTGGGTGGTAAGGGTCCCCCAAGAAACACAGAATCCAATGGATTAATATACATTCAGGCTAGGTAGGAAAATCCAGGCAGCTCCCCTGGGGGAGGGCAAGTTTGCCATTGTCTCCTGCAACAGACTCTGGATCATGTGTAGTCTTGTGGTGCAAGGCCTCAGGAATGAGTCTGGGGGGCACTTCAGGGGGTCTTTGATGGATTATGACACCCCCTCAGCTGCCTCTCGTGTAAATGTCCCGTGGATGTGGCCCTGTCAGGGTTGGGGGTTCCACAACTGAGTCAGTTTGTGTAAGGGAGGATGAGTTCACTGCCTCTGATCAGAGGTTACACCACACACCAGAAACCTCCTCCTCCCCCCACCTCGGCTGGGGAGTGAAATCTGTGCAAACCTGCTCTCAGCAAATGCTTCTGTGGGCTGTGGCCTCCCTCACCCCCAACCCAGCTGCGGACTATTCTCAGCACAGCTTCTGGGTTTGGCTTCCTTGCAGATGCATTCTCTTCTCTCAGCCTTGTTTACTTCTTCCTAGACCCAAGATGATTGAACAATAGCATTGCCTTCATCTAATCTGCAACTTAACTCTCAGTCCAAAGTTCCAGTCAGGCATCTCCAGGGAGGGGTGGGGGTCGTGGCTTCTTTATACAGTTTTGTTATAATACGGAAAACTTCCTGGTAACAAGGTTTAAGGCATGAGCTATTTCAGTCTTTGACAGGGCTTAGCCAGGCATGGAGCAGGTGAAGACAAAAAAGCAAGCTTGAGGGCTTCAGCTCTCAAGATAAGAGACAGGGCCCCACAAAAGACTCTTTGTCTCATGGTTCTTTTCATAGCAACCTGACCCCAGGTTACAGCTGCACTTTGTTAGAGCAGGTGCAGCTTCACTCCTACAAGTGAGTGGAAGAGGAGTACAGAGGCTGAGGTGCAACGAGGGCCCAGACACCCCATTTACCACAAAGGCACTCTCTTAACTCCTGTTAGCTTTTTTGTTGACTAAAAAAGATAGAATCACAGATCCTTTTTTCTTCACTAAAAACAACAGGTCATTTTCTGCAAAGCTGTTTCTAATCCAATTGCCCTCCATCCTGTAGAGCTGCATGGAGTTAAGTGCATCCATTCCACATGCAGGACTTTGCTGTTGTCACACTTTGCAATGTTCCTGCTCATCCCTGTTTTTTCCAACCCATCTGTGCCTGTCAAATATCTGGCACATCCTCTGCTTATTCCAATTTGATATCCTACATTAACGGGGCAAGAGCACACTCTGCCCAATCGTGATGGTTGTCTATCTCTAATTTTACTTTACTTTTGACAGTTTTCCTAATAGCTCTAGATCCCAACTTACGTATTTCCCCAGTGATGTGATCTGCGGCCATATGGCTGGGCCTGGGCCCTGTGGACCTGAGGCAAACTGGGGCTCTGGATGACTTCAAACAATCCCTGAGTGACAAAAAATGAGAATGGTTTTCTGCAAAGGTCTGTGGTGTGTCAAACCGAGGATAGTAATTTACTTTGGGTCAACAAAACATGGAAATCACTTAACCTGAGAGAACCCCTGACTGATAAATCCGTGTAGTATTCTTCTGTTTAAGAAGAAGGAGAGCACTCCTGCTGGGCATGTGTGCTGATTTTGGCTAGGTCAATTTTCTTCAAAGTGGCTAGTATGGGGTTTTGTTTTGGATATGTGTTGATAACATGGAGATGTTTTTGTCATTATTAAGAAGTGCTTATACAGAGCCTTTTCTGCTTCTTATATTGTCATACTGGCTAGTAAGCTGGAGGTGCATGGAAAGCTGGGAGGAGACATAGCTGGAACAGCTGACCCCAACTGATCAAAGGGATATTCCGTTCCATATGACATTATTTTCAGTATATAAAATGTAGGGAGAAAAAGAAAGAAGGGAGGAACGTTTGGAGCCCTGACGAGATTTGTCTTCTCAAGTCACTGTTACGGGTGATGGAGCCCTCCTTTCCTGAATGTGACCTGCCTGCCCGTGGGAAGTAGGAAATTAATTCCTTGTTTTGCTTTGCTTACATGTATGGCTTTTGCTTTCCGTATTCAACTGTCTTTACTTTCAACCATGAGTTTTCTAATTTACTCTTCCAATTGTCTCCCTCATTTCACTGGTAGGCGAATGAGTGAGTGATTGTTTGAGACTTGGTTGCTGGGTTTAAACCATGACAGCATGAATCTTGTCACCAAAACCTGGGAAATAAGCTCTCTCACCAGTTTGTTGTGTTGGAAAGTTGAAATTATTCAAAGCTGGGGTACACGGGAATTGCTACACAAAACATATACAACTGTTATCAAAACATTTAACTATTTATACATTTTAGCAAACCAAGGGATTGATGCTCATTGGCTTACACATTACTCATTTCTCTTCATTAATTAGTATTCTGATTTCTCACTTCTCATCTTCCATCTTCTTATTATCTTCAGATAGGGAGAGTTTCAGTAATTATTAGTTTCTTCTTCATTTCTGGTTTCTGTAACGTGTTTTTGTAGTTTATAAAGTGTGCGTTCTTGGTGTCCAGGTCTCAACAGTAGCAGACAGCATGATTTCCTTTGTCTCTCCTGAGCAGTCCATTGAAATTTTTTTCAGCTGTCACACTGGGATTACTACCTTCCAGTCAATACCTGCGGTAACTCCCATTACAAGAAGACCATTACTGTTTTCTTGACCATGATGCCTTAGGATTTTAGCTTCTATATTTTTCATATATTTGTAATCCTGTAGCCTTTTTATTGTATAACTCTAGACTCCTTATAGGGCCTTAGCTAGTGTTTTTCCCACTTCTGTTAGAAGATACACTTGGCTGAGATCTCATTCTCAGCCTGGGAACGAGGGATATATCACTGTCTCATGCCCCTTGAAATATAAACAAAAAGGAGCTGGGGGGGGCAAACCTGGGGGTAAATGACTTCATTACCTGGACTTCTAATTGGAAGACTGAACCCAATATGCAAATTTGCCAAACTTATAAAAGTATGAAAGTCTAATATCACATGGCCATTTTGGGTGTCCCTCTTGTTGGCTATTCTTGCCCTAAATGTACCTGAAAGTCCTTCAATAATTATAATGGCTTTTTATTTTCCCTTAATTTTGTGTGGCTTCTGTTTTAGGTTGTCCCAAAAAGGCATCAACCAAACTAAGCATGAACTCTCAGGGGCATACTCTCAGTATGACCCACTGGCTCCTGTGAAACAGAGAATCATCTACTGTAGAAAAGAAAACCCCTCTATTTAGTGTTCCAAGTGTGATCAAACTAGTAAAAAACACATGAATGTTTTACTTTGGCAAACATCAAGCATTCTCTCTCTGTTCTTTATGGAATGGTGTATCTCAAACAGAATCCTTATCCCTGGTAGGTCTGCCTACATGACGGTTTTTTTAATCAAACCCTATCCTGGTTGTAGAAAAAAAGGGGGTGAACCTTTTAGTGCTGTGTGTTCTATACCACCCACATCACTGCTGGGGGTGTGGTTTTGGCAGGAAAAAGACAGGGCCAGAAACTCAAAGTTCACCATTTTGCCTGGCTTGTTCCGGAGAGTGTGTGCAACCAGGGTCAGAATCACACCGCTGCTTGGGACCAGGAGAGAGTCCTGCTGCACCAGGAGAGCTGTAGTGGGAGTGTCCTGTGACATCTCCACCCTGGGAAGACCTGCTAGGAGAACCCAGAGTGCCAGTCTGCACTAGGAGAGAGCCAGCACACCAGGAGAGCCACAGCAGAGCCCCAAACCCCTACCCAGAGCAGAAGCAGCTGAGTGGACACTGCTGAACACAGTAGAGCACAGTGGTCTGGAGATAGTGGGCAGAGACAACTGAAGATCCCAAGGGTGTTGTTTTGTCCTAGTTCTTTGGGTTTTTTTTTTTTCAGAATGGAGAGATGGGGGCAACATTCAATGGTGGATACCCTTTTGTGGTGAAACACCCTCTCTCTTGTGTATATTGGTTTTGGACTTTTTTTGTTAGTAATATTGCTGTGGGTATTGTGATTTTCAGCAAACTGTTTTTCCAGTTTACAATCTCTCCTAATGTTCCTCCTTCATTGGAAGTGGCAGAGGAAACGGAACAGCTTGAGTTGGGTTTAATCTTCTAGATAGGTTTTAAACTACTACTACAAACTCCTTAAATCTTAAAGGAGCAGCACACATGTGCTGTGCATGGGGGTAACCTTCACTCTCTATGAACCTGCTTTAAGTAATTAAACATACCCTTCAGCAACAAACAGTGAAGTGCCCATACTTCAGTCATTTCACGAACCTCCCTGAAATGTTTGTTTGCCACATCTCATTCCTTCTAAATTTTTTTGTCTTCTTACTCTAAAATAGTTGTAAATGACTTAAGGACCAAACAGGGTTCTTTCTGCATGTAGATAAGGAGTAATGCATAGTGCCCTTTGTTTCCTGTTGAAAAATATTAAAAATCCGATGTGCTCTTCATCACAGATTGCATTTCAATGCTGAAGGAGGCAATTCCTACACTCAGACATTTATGACAGGACAAAGTGATTAAATTGTCTTCTGCAGGTATCTCTGTTCTGTAAAGGCAGACAAACTAAACAGCCACCTCTTTATTGAAATAATATAGATGGTAAAAAAGCACATTTTCAATCAGAAAATTATATTGATATTGATATTAATATTAGTACAATCTGGCAAAGCTTAATCTTTTGATTTGACCTGTGTTTATTTGAGTGCTAAGCCTTTTCGTTCTGTTTTTTTAGGATCAGGCACATAACTTGCACAGCAGTTGTATTTGGTTTCCAAATACTGATGCTTATGTGAGGTTGCACTTGAACTATGAAAAAGCTGGATTACTTTCTTTGCATATCTCATATCCTACAGCTTCTTGGCAGTACATCTACCTCGCACTGTTACATAACCAATTACTCCAACAGCATGAATTTAGATTCTTGCTTTTGTTCTCTTATAAATAAACAGACTCAATGGCACAGAAATTAAAAAAAAAAAAAGGAAAGAAAAAAGAAATAACAGCAGTAAAAAATTCCTGTCACAATGATTTTTGGAGACTCTTTTGCCTGTTGTTAGGAAATTAGATTATAAACTCGACAAAGCAAATTTGACACCTGTGTTTTGCCATGTTTGGGTACCAATCCCTTCTTCACATATTAATTCACCTACCTTTCCATGCATAGCAAGAGAGTCTGTGGCCCAAGGGCTTGTGGAAAGAGAAATTGTGGAAAGGGAAATAAAAATTTACAAAGAGATCCCAACTCTCTTCTGAGAGGATGTAAATCAGGAATACAGAAGTGACATTCAATTGCATCATGCAGGACCCATGAAGAAGGAAAAATTATAGACAGTGCTTGTGTCAGCTTTTTAATCAAGACATTGTAAAATTCGCAATATTTAGCAAGCATATGCGTTACTAAAAAAGAAAACCAAACAAACCCCCCAACAATACCACCCCTACCCAAGCCTCAAAACCAGTGCAAATCCAGAAATGCTTATAGATGTTTACTATTCAATTGAGAAAAAGACAAAAGAAAAGAAGGAAATATTAAGAAAGCAAAGTGTGTGAGAAGGAGAAAGGTGAAGATCTTTTATTTCTGATCCTGCAACCTTAGGTAGCACAGCTTTGTGGTTAGCTAACTTCACCTGAACCCAAACCCCTCTTGTCCTGTAAGCCTGCTGTTTCATTCAGGGACGTGCTAAAGTAAGTCTTCTAATGTGGTGACAGAATTTCTGTAATGGCTTAAGGAATCATATACTTGTATTTTCAGATTACTAATTTACTGCAGCAACTTTCAAAATGGGGCTATAGAGGTTTTCCTTGTTATTGTTTCTGGAGAAGCTGAACTTTATTGCTTGGCTAGTGAGCTCTGAAATGTGAAGTGTGGTACACAAAATAAATAAATCCCCACTTAAAGAGCAGTTGGTAGGTGTAAAAAATCTATTTTATTTTATTTCAGAACTACATCTGTTATTAGAGCATGCCTGAAGCTGAGGATTCAGACATAATAGTTAAGGCAAATTTAGATGCCCTGTGAGGACGTGCCTGTAGTTTGAATCCAGCCTGAGGTCCCAGATGGACTGAGATTTTGACAGCCTTCTTGATTTTGGTAGCACCCTCCAGGGTTCTGACAGTCACAGCTTAGCAACTGCCTCTCAGTAAATCTTGATGTTTGGAATTATTACATCCCCCTCCTCTCCTCGGAAAAGCAGAACTTCCCTTCGTATAAAGATTGTAAAATGGCTTATAGAACTGCATGAAGATTGTTCTAAATATTACCTCTCCAATTTTCCAAGCTCAAATTTATGCAAAAATATTTTCTATGCATGATGCTCTTTGTATTCATTTAATGAGGAGGGAGCTCTGGATGATCACTTATTGTTATAAATATGACCATATATTAGATACCGTATTCTATTTATTTTTCTAACTTGCACTTTACTTTGTTACCTATTCGAAAGCCCAGAAATGCAGACATTAACTAGTTATTTCCAGCACTGTGCTCTCTCTTCAAACAGTAAGGCAAAACGAAAAATATACTTGCATTTCTTGCTATTGTAGGCCATGCTAAATTGGAATACCCCATGAAAGAGACTCTTCTTCCTTTATCTCAATCCTGAATCCCAGGATAGTCCCCACCTATATGTTGAAGTCAGGTTAGTAAAAGTATTATGGCACTGAGCTCCCATGCTGACTCTATGATAGCTTTTCTTTGAATTTCTCCATTATGTGAACAGCTCTGTTTACCAAATCTATTATCCTTCCCTCTTGGTTTTCAAGCTGAGAAAGCTAAAGCAACTTCTTTAATGGCTCACAGATTGATAATTAACATTTTACATGTCCTTCGTAAGGCTGGTAAGCAAAAGAACTGCTCTTGGACAGTGAAAGCACTGGAGAAAAGGACGTGGAGAGTCAACTTATATTATTAAGCTGTACTGCTTCATTAATCACAATCTATCTTTTATCGCATTGCTCAAAGCCAAATCCATTCTACTTCTTGGGATTAGTTAGATTAAATTCAAGTGCTCTTAATGCACCTTTGACATCTGGCCTAGCAGCTGGCTATTGCTAATATTGCTCTTTAGAAATGTCAGGAGACACATTTACTGTGACCATTCTAGCCCTTCTGATTTAAGCTACTGTAAAGGGCAATGAATTATCTTAAAGGAGCTCCTCTGGAAAGTCCTAAGTTTTATGCTGGATCCCCTGCCAGCTTCACCACTTCATGAGTATGAACAATCACACAATTGAACTGATTTGACTTTGCCTCTCCTGGAGTTTCATTGCCTTTAACCTTGGGATGTAATGATGGCAATGCCATGCTAAGTGCCTTTCCTACCTGGGTCTGTCTGCTCAAATAGGGCACCCATTCTTGTTAGCTGAAAACTGCACTGATTTGCAGGGAGAGATGAAATAGATTGAGCATGATTAATACAGCTATGAATGCAACCTATTCTCTTGTAAGGCTTTTGAAGGTGGTAGTCACCCAGACATATTTCTTTCTTTATTAATTGTAAGCTTATGACTAAAAGAGGCTGGGATTTTTTTCCCCTTAATAATATCAGCCTAAACCCCCACTCCCTCCTGTCTCCTGGCAGATTTACTTGAATAGGGACTACATTAAATTTGGAGGGAATTGTTCCTCTCTAATGAAGATGCAGTGAGAGTTTTCTTCTCCTAGCAGTGCAAGGCAATGAAAATAGAGCTAGTCAGTGGAACTGTCCATCCCACATATGTGAGAACAAATTAAGTCCTCAGCTTTCCAGATACTATGTTGCCTACCTTATTTCCAAGCTGTTTTCCAGTGCCCTCTCATGTTGTTTTCTATTTCTGACTCTGACTTGAAAAGAATCTTGGAAATGGTATGAAGATGAAACAGAACAACAGTTTAAGAGTTGTTGCGGTGGCCCAGCTCACCTTGGGGCTGAGTGCCATACAGTGGGTGGAATTCCCCACCCAGGACTCCGACCCGGAGAGCAGATCCGAGGGCAAAGCCCAAGTCTAGGGCTGACACCCACTGTGTGTCACTCCCGCAGCATCTCCTCCCTCCCGTCCAGAAGCTTCGCTGTTCCTTTCTCCCCATTGGTTCAAACACCTCATGTTTAATAATATAGCCTATTCCTTATGTATGAAGTGCTGGAAGGTTCTGCTCAATTCGGTTCTCTATTGGTTGGTTTGTATCTGTTCCTCCCCTGATAAGTTATGATTTGTTCCCTGTTACCTCATGTCCTTCCCTTACTGGCTTGCTCCCTTGCTCCCCTCTCTCTCCAACCCCCTTTAAAAAGTGCTGTCTCCCTTTCCCTAATGCCTTCGACTGACCGTCTCCCCTCCGAGCACACTCCCTGCCCCTTCGGGGTGGGGAAATAAAAGCCGGAACAAAAGACGCAGCGTTGGCCCTCTCTCGTCTTTCGCCCTCGCCGAGTTGCTAGGCAACAGCCGTGGTGCGGCCTGCCTTTCGTGCCTTCTCAGGCAGCCCGACGACTGGTCTTTGGTAGCCACGCCGCGTGGACACCTGGTTAGCAGCCAGAGTGACAAAGAGTCTTTATTATGACTTGGCCATTCCTAGACTGAAGGCTTTTAACAGAGTCATCAACTTCCTCCACAGATGCTGTGGTCAGAAGAGGTCATTGTATGCTTCTGTTTGGACTCATAGGAACTAGTTATTATGCTCTGGTTTTCAGCAGAACTACTGTGCTCATTGGCTCACTGGGGCATCTGCAAGGACATTATAGACTCTAGGAGGAGCCTCTCTTGACACAGTGCAACCTAGAAGCTGGTATTTCCTAGCAAGTCTCAGTGTGAGACATGACAGGAGCTTTGTACAATTTGTCAGTCTGTGAACCATATATTGAGATCCAGTTAATAAAATTATTATAGAGCTATTTCTGCCAGAATTAAAGACCATATGCCAAAGTCAACAGGATTTAAATTTAACAAAAATGTGAGTTTAGGTGGGAGAGAAAGCAACGAATAGAAAAAGAGAGGGCAGGGGGAGAGAAAAAGAATGACAGAGAGACAAAGTGAAAAACATATCACCGCTCTGTGGATCCTGATGGTATCAGTCTTGATTCATCAGGGGTGGGGGAAGCTCAAGAAACACAGACTCCACTGGGTTTATATTTGTTCACATTCAGGTGAGAAAGTCCAGGTACCTCCTATGGGGCAGGGAGATTTACACTGGATGACGTTAATACTTTGGCTCATGGGACACTTAAGAAGTCTTTGATGGTTTATGACATCTTCAAAGATGTTACAGCTGCCTCTTACATCAGTGAAATTGAGTCAATTATGGCCCATTAGCAGCGATGAATACCTTCAGATCATACCTGAATGTTCTGGTACTTCTCCAGAGGGGAGTTTTCACAGCTGAGTTACTTGTGGAAGAACTTGATAAAAAGGCCTATAACACCATGTAGGATTTGCTTTTCATCAGCCTCTTTCCTTATCTTGTTCAACATCCAGCTGTAGCCACGGGTGGTGGGTGTCCACCCTCTCTGCACCTGGGCTGTGGTTGTTAACAGTCCAGTCTCTCACACCTGATGTTATAGGGACCATCATGCATTCACTGCTACATTTTCTCAATTAATAAAACCCAGCAGTGGATGCTGGTGAGAGATTTAAATGCATGCAGCTGCCTTTGTCAAAAGGTTAGGACTAGAAATAAAAATCTTACATTAAAGAGAAGAATGAAAGATGCTCTGGGACATGCTGATCCCAAATCCTCCTTTCCCCAGTGAGAGAACAGGCAATGTTGGGGAACATAATTTCACAGAATTGTCAAGGTTGAGAAGAAGATCACTGGGTCCAGCCAATAACCCAGCACCACAGGGCTCACTACTAAACCGTGTCCCCAAGTGCCACATCCACCTGCTTTTTAAGCACTTCCAGGGAAAATGACTCTACCACTTCCCTGTGCAGCCAGTGTCTGATCAGTCTTCCAGTGAAGAACTTTTTCTTAGTATCAAACCTAAACCGCCCCTGGCACAGCTTATTGCCATTTCCTCTCATCATTCACTTGTTACTTGGGAGAGGAGATTAACCCCCACCTTGCCACAAATTCCTTTCAGGTAGTTGTAGAGAATGATAAGGTCCTATATAAACCTCCTTTGCTCCTGGCTAAAGAACTCCACCTCCCTAGGCTACTCCTCAACAAACTGAAAAACACAGGGAAGGAAGAACAGCGTTGTGACTTATTCTGGATGTTACACGGTATCCCAGGGGTACTGATGAGACGCTAAGCCTGTAGCTGACTGAGCTACGTGGCACAGTCTCTGATAGCAAAGTGTTGATTCTGGAACTTACCCAGATGTTTCCAAGGGGATCCACCCATACATTCCAGCTGTTGGGCCTGCAGCATGTCCATAGAGCCAGATGTAGTGGAGAGAATGTTTCTTCCAATAAAACGAAAAGATTCAGGTGGATGATGCTATACAAACCCATCTGTGTGGGCTATCAGGGCTGCAGTAAGAAGTAGGTTACTACTAAAACTACTTATTGATGTAATCCAAATTTCATAAACAGTGGAATTTAGTCCAGCTTCAGTGAATGCTGTCTCAAGGCCTTCTGTTTACTGCTTCTTTCCAAGGCTAAAAAGCACTGCCAAAAGGCCAATAACACAAACCAGCACTCCGAAAGGCTTGTGTTTGATCCATGGACTGGAAGTTCCTTCTTAATCCACAGTTCTCTAGCTAAAATCTGTGACAAAAGACCAGCGTATGTCATTGCTATGATCCACCACAGAAGGAGAGGGTTCTTCTGAATACATCCCTTGGCCCATATTAGAGTAAAATTACACTAAATGATTGGTGTTTCTAAATATTTGTAAATAAACAGGTAGGGTTTACTGTAGAACAATTCAGTTGCAAAGGAAAACATGTATGTATCCATTTTGGTTATCATCTATAGTAATATAACATGAAAGCATTGCAATGTGAAAGTGAAACAACATTACCCAAGGGCATGCACAAGGGAAAAGAAAGAGAGAAAGAGAAAAAAACCACAAAAGTTCAAAGATCTCACCACCCATGGGCGCCGTGACAAGACTTGGTTGCTGTGCAGTCTTTGCCGAAGTGCTGGTCACAGGTTGTATCTAACAGGTGAGGGGTGAAGTCCCAAATAAGTAGTGGGGAAAAATCCCCAGGAAAATCTGTAGAACACATTGTCTATTTGGTTTATATTAACTCAGGTTCAGGTGGCAATGCCCAGGTATCTCCCCCGGGGCAAGGAGCTTCACACTGGATGGTGTCATGTTGTTGATCATGGGACATTTTGGGAGTCCTTTATACCTTCTAAGACAACAGCTGCCCAGCACACCAGCACAGTTGCATTAATTACAGCCCATTATTGTCCATCAGCAGAGATGAACATCCTCCAGCCATAGGCGAATGTCCCAGTACTTTCTTGAGAGAAGGAGGAAGAGCCCCACAACACAGTGATTTGTGCAAGGGAGGACAACTTAGCATGCTAAGAGGCACCATCCTGTCTCCACTGTATCCATCCCTTATCTCACTCATGGCCTGTCATTCACCCTCTGTCTTATCAGATCATTAAACACCCAAAAGCTCACCTCCTCATTTCAACAAAGCAGCCTGGCTCCACAAATGGGGGAATGTTTTGAGTCATTATCCCTTAACAGTTCAGTCTCTCACAATGACAATGAAAGATAATGTGGTAAAAATTTTCCACCTGCTCTGAATGATTCTTTGGCCTCATACTAATCTTCAAGGTGTTTGAACAAAGGCAGATGAGAAATAAAATTCATAAAATGACCTCCATAAGACTCCTCCATGTTCTTCTGTTCACTCTGTGGTTTTGTGCAGACAATATCTGGAGACTGGACTTCAGTGAGAGGTTTTATTTAGCTTAAAGGTATTGAATTTATGTGGTAAATCTTGAGTGTTTAGTAGCAGCTACAAACATGTTCTAGCTTGGCATTATTTTAACTTACACTTGAAGTTATAGCTTCTGTATGCATTTACTTGAGTAAACTTTATATTCATATGATTATTCTCTGTCCCTAGTTCCATCACAGTCCAGTAAACCTGATTTCAGAGTAAAATATGGGTTAATACTCCTATAAAAGGATTGCTCTTGACTCAAAACCTTTCTTGTTTTTCTGCACTTCTATTACTTTGCAGTTTACTTACATATGTTTTATAAGGGAATCCAAGTAAAAAATAATAATTATTATTTTTAAAACTCTACTTAAGAAACTCCACAGCGATGATATTTGAGGCACATTATTGAATGGGTACCTTTTCTACTTAATACTGGAAAAACACAATTTGTAATGGAAAAAATGGATCAGTTTAATGTGAAGCACTCCTACATCCAACAGTTTGCTGGACACAGGATGAAATAAACATTTTTACTATGAGTCAAGAATAATGTTTCAGCAACTTTCTATGCTGCCACATTGCTCCACATTGAAAGTAACATTACAACAACTCAAAGAGAGGTCCTAGTTCAACACAATTGATACAGGGGGTTAAGAGTTAACCAGTAAAGGACTTGCTAAAAACAATGTATATTCCTTTGACATCACTACTAGTGGGGAGCTTGTTAGAAACAATGTATATTGTCTGCATAACACCATCTGTGCTTATCAAAGCAGGAAGAGAGGATGTCAGGCTATTGATAAGGGACAACCAGATGTGACCTGAGATCTTGTTTTTCACAACCGAACCAGCTTGGACCAGTTTTAAGGTTTGGACTTGAGCCAAGGACTCAGAGAGCCTGAGCAAAGGAGAGAGGCGAAAAGTGCAGCATGAGGAAGACATCTTACTTCATCAGGAGATAGACTGTGGATTTTATCAGAGACCCTGAAGGACCCCCACCAAAGGATAATACACATGCAAAGTATAGGAACATAGCTCATTAACATGAGAAGCGAGGAAGTCGGGGATAGGTTATGAATATGTACAGGTGTACGATGTAACCTGTTGAATATGTGACTTGTAACCTGATATACAGTGAATCGAAGACAGCAAGAGGCACGCATGATTTGGAACGAGATTCCCATGCGTCCGGCGCCGTAATAAAACATACCTACTTTACAACCTACAGGCTGTGGAGTCCTTTTTCCGCGATTCACAATATTGGAAACAGAATCTCTTGGAAAATAGGCTAAAAAGGTACTGGCAAAAGCTTTTAATGTCCCAAAGTTAGCTAACAGAGACCAGTCATTAGTTCAAGTAGTTCACGTATGTCAATTTAAATAGAATCAGTTGCTGTCTGTGCGTTGGTGCAAGCAGTTGATGGGCATATTTTGGTTCACATTCAGTAGTAAATAATGAGTTGCACACAGTCATCAAATGACTGAAGTTTGAATAGAATTGTTATTGGTCTTCTGTGGTGTGTGTTCTGATTCCTACTGTAAAAGACATACTGTTATCTTTAAAATTTAATGAAACAATGCATCATATTTATATAATTTTCTTTTACTTTTCAAGGCACAATTACTCATGTGAAAACTGCATTCACCAGAGAATTTTAAATACTAGATCTAATACTAATTGCATTTTTTGGTAATCTTTTGACTGTATACACTTTTACTAGCTTCAGTCACAAATGCTCTCAGGCACTTTTTGGTGGATAATATCTTGCTGAGGGGGCTTAAGGTTCAACACCTCTAAAAGTGCAAAGCGCATTTTGATTTCACTCACTGAATGTTACAGAATTAAAAGAAAATCAACAAATTTGTATTTCCTATTTCATACAAAGATTTTTAAACCAATTGGTTTGGTTCACTGGTGTGCAAAAGGCATGATATCTCTGCACTGCCAGTGTTTGGAGAAGGTGCCAACGATGCACATTTTGGAACAGCTGGATATCCTTTGGCATGCAGCACTGAAGGTTAGGAGTGAGGACTTTAAATCCTGATTTGCAAACAGCCACAGCTTCTCAGCATGTTGCTTCGGTGAAGTCACAGAATGGCTGGATTTTCCCTTAATGATGTAAATGTTTCTGACTAACCTTCACAGAAAGAGTCACTCTTAGACACTGGAACACTTACTGTCCTCGGAGAGAAGCAGCATGTATTTCATTAATAATCCAGATGGAAGCAAGAGAACGAGGCAGTAATTGCCAAGACAGTATGTGTTTATGTGATAACATCTGGAAACTTAGAGATGAAATCAGTGCTTATTTCTTAAATGTGGTAAGAAATAGCTAAATATATATATATACAGATGTCAAATCATCTGCTTGCCTAAAATGAGTAATCCATGATCAGAGTCAGCATCCCAAAATACAGTGTTTAAACTTAGTGATGTTGTCATTCTCCAGGAGGCCTGTCAGTTATCTATATAAAGGTATTTTGATTTAGTTGTTGGACAGAAAATATTTATTTCTCAAGACAGCATTCTTCTGCACAACTTTTGGCTGCTAAAATGTTCTGCACTTCCTGAAGGTGCAGAACATTTACATTCAGACATTTTTTTATGCACACATCTAGCTTTATTTTCATGGAGGAGATAGTGATTTCTTTGTATACGGTATGAGCTTAAAAAGCACACACAAGTTAATACCACTGACTTTCCAGGAACTCTTCAAAAGCATGGCTTTCAACCTCTTCTCTCTTGTAAGCCAGGGAGGATAGAAAATATAACTAATAATATGGTGGTAAAGGACCCTTAGGAGAGACAGAAACAGTGGAACACGCCTGAAATGTATTTCCTTTTGAAATAACCCTGAAATGCAAGCCATGGCAATTCAGCATTCATAGTAGGCAAATATATGAACAAAAGAACAAAAGGGGGAATCATCTATTCCCCACCATATCTGATGAGACTGTCTCCAGAAACACTTAGTATGAAGTACTGTGCACAAAAACATCCTGCAACCTGGACAAAAAAAATTTCTCTTTTGTGTTGAGGAGATGGGCAAAGTGATTAGGGCAGCATTGCCTCTTAGAGAAGGTGAGAATAGGATGAGCTGTCTCCTAATATCATGACCTCCCCACCTCTCTTACCTTTCATTTGATGTAAAAGTGCTCCTGAATGTAGAATGCAGTGCTGCAAGAAAAAAATGGGTGAGGGGTGGAAATTATAAGCCCAGTAAATGACAGACCTAACTTGCAAGATAACAGTAAATTTTTATCGGTAAGAGAGAAATACCAGCATGTATTTGCTAAAACTTTATAGTGTTTAGTCATCAGCTGTCACAAAGCAGCAAAGGATATACTAAATTTTGCCTGTGTCAGTCACTGAGTTATTTAGAGGAACGATGCAAAGCTGCAATTTTGGTGATGCTGTCTTGATAACTGAATGAATTTTTGAATGCCAAAATGCAACAAAAACTTCAGGACAGAGTATGCAATTTTTAAAGCCCTCTGAAAAGGCCCTTTTTAATCGTGTGAGGAAACTCCAGACAAATTCAGCATTTGCTCAAATTTGCTATTGGTTAATTAGTTGAACTGGAAACAACTTACACAACACTTTATTAAGACTGGGCTGAATCTACTGATCATGAAGTGCTCTCTTAAGCTTTGTAACGCAGTTACTCTTGTGAGGATTTGGAAGGGAAAACACAGAATTGTTTCTAAATCATTGATAGCATCCAATCTGTTACTTTCATACATGCAAAATTCCAGGCTTTCATATTAAGTATGGATGTTGTGCACCTAAACTTACTATGGACATCTGAACATCAGCAGCTTGAGTTGCCTTAGCTACACTAGAGTTGCCCTAGGTTATTGAAAATGTCCATGTACTGGACAAAGCTATGAGGAGCAGCAGGAGGAGGTCATGCAAGGTATGCAAGAGCAATGAAAACAGGACCAATGCACCTCTCTGGCCAACTGAATCCAGCCCTTCCAGGTAGAATGACCAGATGAAAGACTTGCTCAGATTTTTTAAAAATCGTAACATACTTTTAATGCATATCTGCAGGGGGAGATAATAATTTTCTTAGACTGTTCAATATAACTGAATAGAACCCTTCTGGGATCAGAGTCCCTTCATCAGGACTAATTGAAGCTTTTACGTCTCCTGTAAATCTCACTTATTTCATATATGCAGACCATTAAAAACACAATTAAACTCCTGCATACACAGAGAGGCAAGCAAATATTTTCCACAAACAGAAGCATGACCTTTAACACTAACATAACAGCTACAACTGCCTCAAAACAAGTCAGTGTTTGTCCTCCCAAAGTAATACACAATCCAGTTTTCAAGGATTTTCCCAAGATTTTTCCTGGATATGAGGGTGGGAAGTGAGATGAACAGCAAAGGAGTACGAAGGAAGAGAGGCAGAAAAATTACTTAGGCAGATTTTGATTTGTCCAATACAAATACTGGACTGTTTTTAGGATGTTTCTCGCATTTCATTATACAGTTTTTGTTACAAAGATGTTGCTTGATGTGCATGCTAAGTTATGAGTGAACACATCATGATCCATAAGACTGCATTTGCCTGAGTTTGTAACTAATTGAACACCTCTAAGTATAAAATTCTTCTAGGACTGACACCTATCATTATTTCATGTTGTTTTGTGTAATGCAATTCACCGCTGTCTTTCTAGAAAGCCAATATTCATCCATCTGTCTTCAAGAATCTGCAATGTGCAAAATGTATACAACAGTTCATTCTTGTAGAAATAGATCTGTTGTGGGCCTGCACACACTGACATTTAAAATGACATTTAACCAGCACAATAGTCTACTAAGTTATGCCCTGTAAGATTTTCATATAACTGTGTTTCAAAATGATGTGCGTAAATACAACACTCCATTTATTCCATATGGCTAGTAAACTCTTTGGCTTCATGATATCTGAATTATAAATGTTTATATATGAACTCCCTATTACACTTGTCTGAATTTCTTTCAGATTGATGTGAAACCTCCAAATGAGCCTTAAATATCTGGGACTTGAAAATCCAATCAAGCTAAGCCGCACTTGCTGTGTCCACAACCCAAACTCACTTACCTCTATTGTGATGCTGTCATGGGAAAAGGGAAGATTTACTCAAACCCTTTGTATCTGATTATCTGTTGGTGCCCAGGAAAGTCACAACCCTTGTGCCTGACCAGTCAGCATCCTGTTATGGGGACCCTTCACTGAGCAGTTCACTAGATCAGAGGGTGGTTCAGGTCACACACCAACAGAGAGAACCCTCCTGATCTCCACATCTTTAGCCATTGCTGGCAACTGCCAGCACCCTTGAAGGACTCACATCAACAGTTTACACAATAACACTCTTTATTAACAAAATTGTGACAGGTTAAGGTTCAAGGATTGCTGGTGATGGTATCTGACTGGCAAAATATATTCAAAGCAATATACTAACTCAAAGCAATATGCTAACAAGCTCTAGTCCCTAACAAAATCTGTTTTGAGATAATAATTCAACTTATGCATATCATCATGCATAGAGTACGACTCTTACCCAATAGGATTCCCCTGTGGGGGAAAATGTAGGTTTAGCCTGACTGATCCCAGAAATGATGATGGAGTCTTACCTGACTTCTCCCCATTCTTAAGTCACTTTTGTACTATTTCTTTACTTTCAGGTGGAGCTTGAGTGACTTAGTCATACATATAACTCAGTGAGGGGTGGTTGTACTTTGAGGGCAGATATCTCAATATGGTGCCTGAGACAACCTCAGGATGGGGCTGTGTGTGATTTTCCCCACAGCCACTGATTCAGGAGCAGGAGATCTTCCTTTATCTCCCTTGGTTTTAAGCTGCTGTGAGGGTTATCAACTGGAACATACACTGAGTTCCCTCTTCTGCAATGGTTTTGACAGAGCCAGGGCTGTGGTGTCTTCGCTCTGCCTTCTATTTGGACCCCCTTAGATTGTATCATGTCTGGGAGGCTGGGTATGCTGACTGCATTCCCCCAGGGAGCAGCAACTATATTTCCCCCTGTAATTTCTGTACAGTTATCTTTTTACTCTCAGTCATTTTCCTACAGATGTAAAAAACATTCAAACATAGCTGGCTTTAAGTGTATGCATTGCATTAAGCCTCCTGAGGTCAGTATACTAATAAATACATGCCTAGCAGTTTGCAAAATGAGGCCTTTTGAGATTGTCTTTTTAAATTTGCTTCTGCTTTAAATTTAGGGTCCTAAAAATGAAAAGATAGTATCATTGAAAGGTACTACCTATAGCTTTGACAGTTAGACATACATGAACTTAAAACATGTATGATACATTTATGATTTGAAATAGTGCTCTTTTTAAATGAGGTAATCTTCTGTTACACTACTGTGCAGTTTGTTTTCACAATTGTTTCTATGTTGTTTTGTTTTTCTACCAGCTGAGGCTTTCCCCAAAATAAACAGAGAAATAAATTAATAAGTATAGCAATTTCCATATTCAATAATCACACCTCTAACTTAAATTGCCAAACAGAGCCACTGTTAGTATCAGTTGATGTCACAACATTCTATATACATAATTCTACTGGTTAAGAATAAAACTGTAAATAAGTACAGGCTTCTGATCATAGAATTTTAGAACGGTTAGGCTTGGAAGGAGACATTGAAGTCATTCTAGTTAAAACTTCCCTGCAGTGACTAGGAACACATGATGTTAAGCATTATTTTCTCTTTTGGAAATGCACACACTGTACCTATTCCTGGCAGAAACAGGTAATTTAAAGGGACAGGGAAAAAAAGACCCAAACCAAAAGCCACAACAGAATTTATTTTCTTATATTTTTTTTTAATTTTGCATTAAAGAAAGGAACTTCATCAACATTGATTGTCATTTACAGAAAACATTCAAAAATCATGTGTGCATTATTATGAAATGCTAACAGTGTTTAACTAATAATTTACAGGTCATAAAATAAGACAAAAATCTATTACATTCTAAAGTAATATAGAACTTTTTCATTTGACAAGGATATTGGTCCTACAAGATTCATGATAAAAAAATCCTCAATGGTCACTTTCTAAATGAATCAGGATGTCTTTTTACTCACATACACATAAATTAGGTCAATCATATTAAACAAGGGAGAAAGATCAGAAGAGAACTGCAGATATAAAAATGCTGGATGAACTCCTGGCACTGTTGAAATCAGTGAAGGTTTTGTCACTGGTTTCAAAGGACCCAGATTTTTACCCAGTATGTCATGATTAATTTGCAGTTTTGCTTTTTGCATCTACAAGCCAGTTAAGATACATCACAGTTATTACACAGTTAAGCTTAAAAAAAAAAAAAAATCACTGTTGACTCTATGAGGCATTTGATTTTAGAAAAGAATTTTTATTTGTCTTTTGAGAGTGATTAACTTTGAGTGTTACTTATTATTTTATTAGATTGTTTATTATCATACTTCTTGACAGGCAATGCAACTCTTGTGTGTTACCAACAATGGTAAACATGCTTACCAAATAAAAAACAACACAACCCTAAAATTCAAATTAAATTGATTTACAACAATATAACTACAGCCAAGCACCAAACAGCTCAGGGCTTGGATCCTGGGTCTTAACATCTCATTTCACTCTAACAAAATGAACTGGAAATAGGATAAAAACATTAGATATTTGAAAGTGGGAAGTATATGAAAAAGCATTTCTTCTCATAATCCTAAAAGCATTTTCAGGGATATTTCAAAAATATTAGAAAGCTTCATTTAAATCTAAATATCTATCTTAATTATGTTTTTATTTTTTATAAATTGGTAATCACAAAATACTAGCCATTAAAGTCACATTTGGATGCCAGAAAAGCATCTAAATGCTTTGCTTGTTATTTATGCTCCTGCCTGTATTACAGCTGCTGATGAACTGGACATAGTTTCTTTTTTCCATTATGATCTTTAAAATGTGCATTTGGTGAAGATCAGTTATGGCTTCAGATTACAGCTGATGAGTTACACGACCTCAAATTTGAATAAGAAATTAAAGGCATACAAAAATATTTTGCTCATTGGAAAGAGAGAAATGTTTCTCTTAATATAACTAATGTCAGAAGGATTCATAAAAGCCATATGCTGTAAGGAAGCATTATTTGCTTGAACAACTTATCTTCAAATCATGTTAGTCAAGTGCAGTCTGCAGGAATTATTGTAGTACTCACTGTACAGACTCACTGGGATCATGTTTCACTGACAATCCCACATATTTTTTTTCCCAATTACAAACAGAAGCATACACTAAATATCAACGGCTGGTCAAAAGGCTTTATCTATTACAATCAGTTTCCATAAAAACTGAAGAGTACATTACACTTACAGGAAGCAAGTACATAATTTGCTCTTTGATGTTTTTCCTCTAAAAAAACCTCATTACAAAGTCTTACGTTTAAACAGAGACATAGAAAAAATCAGTGTATTCACTGTCCCAAGTTATTTACAGCAAAAATTACAGAGACAGCATACATAGTATTGGACCTTCCACAAGCATATATTAAAAGTAATTACATATGAAAAAATATTTTATTTGTCTTCTACATTTCTACAATACATACTTGAGTTTCTTTCTTCTTGTTTTGTTTGTTTAGTTTTTAAGTAACTTCTTTAGTGTTAATCAAATGAGGCAGAGAGTGCAGCTGTAAAATAAGGGATTTTGTTGCTATTATGATACCTATATTATTTGTATCATTCATTCATTACAACCGAAGTAATTAGTTTAACATGGGAATTATCTCATAGCGATTAGCATAAACCTCAAAATACCCAATGTATTCGACTTAGCTGAGTGTTGATAACAGCTTAGAGTTCGGTTGTGCTTTATTTATCGCCACAAGTACAATCATAGAGCCGCTCCCCTTAGTGTACTAGAGGTCACATGGCAGTCACACAAGAGGCAAAGACTATCATGGCATGTTCACTGGCTATGCTACTCAGTGGCTTCTTAAAAATAAGTGCATGAATAAATCCCCATAGACTGCACGAGAATGTGTGGTTCACACCCCGTAGGGTTAAATGATTAAGTGATTATTAGCTTTTTTCACTAACAACAAAACAGCTTTTTTGCCTGATTCTGACATTGAAGTGACACATTAAAAAAACCACAAATGTAGTGCATCTGAATCTGAATCCCCAAAGTCAACAGCCTAATGTAGTTACTTTGACTTATTAAGCTGTGTGTCTAATCAAGACAAGTATAAGTGCTTCTCTTTTTTTGCCTTTTTTTTTTTTAAATAAGCTGGTTTTATTTGAAACAGTCATCCAAGTAAAGCCCGTTCTTTCCTGTTCTTGGTGGTTAACCATCTGCTCCTGGCTTGTGTTTTAATGCAGTTGCAATCCTGTTGCCAAAATAAGGGGCCAGTGTGTTCCTAATATTGAAAACTAGGAGCCATTTTTAAAAATGCTCTCCAGACAGAGTCTTAAATTGAACATACTTTACTGCTGTCAATGTATAGTCATAAACAAGGACCTCAGCATTTTCTTGAAGCACAATTTTCTCAACAGCAGTATCTTCATTCACAAATCAGCAGCTATATCCAACAAATAAAAAATACGCAAAATCACTGTGATATCTACATTAGTTGAACTTTCTTCTTGATGTTATTGTACAGAAGACCACGTGCAAAGCAAACAATTTCTGCAAGTACAGTTACAAAGAAAGAGTTACAATTTACTTATTGCTGCTATATCCAATGACGTTTTCTTTCACCTTCTGTATGTGCTGTGCTTGAACTGGGAGGATGAGGAAATTATGCAAATATAGTACATCATGTTACTGAACTCACTGTGAGCAGTATTATCCTTGCTGCCTGCAGTAACACCCAGGAAATACTTCTCCTTTCTCAGTGTTTTGTTCGTTGCCTTAGTCTCTCAACAGAAATTAAATGCAAGGGTCTTTTGGAGGACATGGACACAACCACCATGTCACTGGACATCTGGCCAGCCTTTTTAGGAAAGTTACTGATCTGTAAGCTACCACTATAGAAGTTTTGGGTCTCTTCTTTTCACAATGACTTTTGTCTGCAGACTGCACACACAAGTGGTTTTTATAGCTGCAAACAACTTCTGTGATGATAAATTACTGGGGTGTTTGGCTTATTGTCACACAGTCATGCAGGGATAACACATGCAAGGACAATGCATGAAGGGACAACACAGCTAAGTGAGAACATGAAGGAAGAGGAGGAAGGAGGTTGCTTCCTACCATGTGGGTAGAGACTTCCTTGCAGGTTGCAAGGACAGATCAACTTTGAGGAAGAAAAAAGATTAATAATTTACCTCTCCAAGACTCATTCACTAGGAGCTAGGAGCAAAAGGAAAAGGAAAGAGAGGCAAGGTCCTCTGACCAGAAGACTGAACTTTTTAATGGGAAGGTATCATGCTAACAAGAAATTCAGTCACTCAGATATGGCTCTTAGCAACCTGCAAGATTAAAATACAAATTGCAATGGAACAGTTGGCAAAGAATATGATTGTGAATATCACAATATGATTGTGATACCTTAACGTACAGGGATGCTGGCCTCTCCACCTCTTGAAGTTGCCCATCAGTCTTCTAGGTGTGGGGAGTTCAGAGGATGTAGGGAATCAAAAAACATACATATACTCACTGTGATAACGGGAACAATGATCATATTCAGAGCTGAGGAAAACCTCATGGTGGAAGACATGGAATTAACTTAATGACTGGCAATATAATCCACTGCAATCTATCTTTCTGTGTGTGTCCTTGTAATGAAAGAAAACCTGGTGTAAAGCTAGGGATAAGCACATTTCAAAACTCTAGGAAGTGGGAGCACTTTTCACTAGCAATATAAAATGGGGTGATGTTTTCTTGATGTGAGAAAGGGACTGATCAAACCATGGAGAAGTATTGCTACAGAGTCCTGGGCTACCTATGATTTTGTGCATCCCTGAGAGAAAATGGTAGCTGTTAGCCACTTGATCATATCTACTTCTTGTTCTTAGTCACTTCTCCATGCTGTAGCTCAGTATTCTTGTCATTGCTGATGTACTATCACTTATTCCATGTCTTAACCTTTCTTCTTACATGCCTGCAGCAATTCTGAATATGAGCTCACATTAATGGTACATAAACAGAGTACTTTTAAACTTTCTTTTGTCAGTTGTCTAAATCCAGTAATTTGTACAAAACTTGCTTGCATTTTGTTCCCAAAAAGACCTAAACATGATGAGCCAATGGGTCAGTAGGACTCTGCTGACTGTGAAACAACAGGCAAAGTCAGATCAAGCTGAGGAAATGCTGACAGTGAATTCAGTTTATACCATTATTACTTCTAATCATTGGCTTGAAAGCCTTGTCTGGGTCATGTTCACTTGGGCAGCTCAACCCATGCCCTTCAAAGCCTCTGCTCAACCCATGCCCTTCAAAGCCTCTAACATTCTCTTCCGTATTATCACCGTTGTGTTCATAGAGTTACTTTTAGTAATGAAACATCCCTGAGTGGCATAGAGTGCAACATTTGCATCAAGCAGTGATTGTCATTTACGAAGCGTGAAACTTAAAGAATAAAGAAGAGGACAGGGCCTCCAACACATTGTTCCTAGTGGATGTCAGAGATAGGAGTTAGTTTCTAGAGTGGAGGCAGGAAGTGCTGGGACAGGCTGGTAGCTGTAAATACACTACTTTTTTATGATCAGGAAAAAGCAAGCTGTTCTGTTTCAGGGTTCCATTTCATACATCCTTAGACATAATGAACTGGACAAAAAAAAAGTCTTCCATGTTTCAGTTTGATCTATGGGCTATATTTCTGGGATGTTCATAGGACAATGACTGGAAATAGGAACCACCTTCCAGGCTGGACCTTAGCTCTTCTGGACACAGCACAATCAATGCAGACTCAGAAGGGAGGAGGAGTGGGGGAGCCTGAACATCTTTCAAATGACCTTTGAAACACAGCTTCAGGAGGTTGGAAAAGTCAACAGGGAAAGGAGCTATCAGCTGCACACCTCTGACTAAGCAGCCTAACCAATTTGAGATAATTCCGCAATCTTAGAGAAGCTCCCACAGCCTGGTGGAGGGAGGCTGAGAAGCTAGCACACAAGAGCAGCTTTGCATCCTCCTTGTGTAGAAGTTGTTAGGTCAGAAATCCCTGCAAACTGTTCCAAAAGGAAAAATACACCCATGCAAGCTGCCACCTTGAAACTGAACAAAGAAAATTGAATAACAAAGATCATCCTCACAGGCAGGTCTGGTAGCTGCTCCACCTGCAGCACCATAACCTGGCACAGGTATTGAAACAGCACTGGTGCCCAAGGTGCAACAGGAGAATAAACTGACCTCTGTGAAACTGAACTGAAATGAACAACAGGAAGCATGAAGTCAAACCAGAAGTATAGGGATAACATCTGCCTTTTGCTCAACAAAGCTCAAAGGGGACCTCTTAAAGCCAAGGGCCTCCAATCTTGTGATGGGTTGAGCACCTTCTGTGTGGTGCTGAAATGTCTCAATTTTTAGTGACTCTAGTTAGAGATAAGGGAGTCACAACTTGCAGAATCAATTCCTAAATGTTGCCTATCACAACCCAATCAAAAAACATATATGGCTTTTGAAAACAAGTTTGCTCAATTGAGGTGCCTTGTACTACCATGTTTCTTTCTAGCAATTACCGTTAGAAGGAAATATGAATCTTGGAATTAATTCTTTATACAAAGAGCAGGCAACAGTGATATTTACATCAAAATAAAGTCTTTGTGGTAGTATAATGAACACTCTACATCTTCCTCCTCAATGCCAAGGGTAATTTAGATCAATATGGTTGACTTACCGGAGAGCAATGCTAGAACTAGTAGATTCAATACATGCTTTAAATACATGCTTTAAGTATCCTTTTGTTATAGGTCCCAGGTTAATCAATCATTAAAAAATATGTCCCATTTGAAAAGCTTGTCACTAAAAAAGTCAACAAACATATATAATTACTACAGGAAGAAGATGTGACAAATTCTAGTTTTAGCAAATTAATTGAAAAGCTTCAGGTTTTATCACGGCCTACCGAAAGCCAAAGCAAACTAAAATGAAGAACTAATACTGTGAATTTTGAAGTTATTTACTAAAATTCATGGTATTTTATTATTTAAAATCTATGGATAACTTAAACGTGAAATCCAGTATCAAGAATTTGAAATTTTGAGTCTAAACGACTATGCAGGCAAAACCAATCACAAAAATCCAGCCTGTAGAATGTGATCATTATTTGTCGTTCTACACTCAGTCAGTGAAGGGCAAAAGAGGTACTATACCTATGTGGTCAATCCCAAATGACAGAAAATTAAATAAAATATAATTACAGTTACCACAGCACAATTACCATAAATAAATAATGTTTGAAAATGCATTTTCATTTTCCAAATAAACAATGCTATTGGCTCAAATTCCATACAAGTAGTAACAAAAATTTGTTTGGCAATATTTGTAGTTCTTTGTAGAGGTTATCGCCTATCAATGGCAATGAAGACCTTGTATGCCAGAATATTAGTACTTTTAGGATAAAAGACAAGATTTCATTTTTATTCCTAAACTGGGTATTGTTGCCTTTGTGGTCTCTGACAAGTCACCTAACCTTTTTTCTTTCATTTCCACAACTTTTAAAATGTGATCGTAATCATTACTGGTTGAAAAGATCATGATATTGTAGTGATATAAGAATAGTGCTTTAAGGATTAAAAGCCCTGCAGATAATTTCTTTTTCACTGGTGATCTCTATTTAGTTATCTTGCCTGAGAAGTAATTCAAAAATCACAGGGAGTGCTAAGTTTATTTGAAAAGAAAACCACATTTTCAAAATATAACACACAATTGTGAAAGACTATTAATAAACATGACAAACCTCTTTATTAAGCAGCACTATGAACAGTAGCATTTATCACTGATTCTATATTTCTATGGGTTGGCTAAACATATACTTTTGATATACTGAAAACGAATTTATAAAATATTTGAAACAACATGTGTTTGTTCTTGTGTTGGAAAAGACAAAGAGAACATGAATGCCCTGCAGTTAAAACTGAGCACTTCTAGAGTTCAGTTTCACCTTTTCCGAAATAAATCTACATGAACAGTACATAGACATAGTTCATGAAGTTTTTTTGATATTAGAAATCCTTGAAATTTGGGGTCCTTTTCTTGGATTTGCCATGCAAAAAGGGCTGCAAACAGGTAAACCACCTTATAAAGGAATGTCAGTCTTACAGTTAGAATGGTATAAAGAAGCATCAACAGCAATGCTTTATTATGTTAATTGAAGACATTTTAACATAATCACTAGAGAAATGTGGTCTGAATTTGGAGAAAACAGGTACTTTAGTAATTGCTGTTCTATAGGATTAAGCAATTTTAAGGAGCAAATGTTTGCAACCAAGTTCTCAGCACAACTAAATTTGCTGTGTAGATTTTTTCTAAGTTGTAATGGACCTACGGAGAAACATTTATTAGCTGAGAGTTTGCAACTACTCTTGTACCTGTTCTAGCACTGCTAAAACAGAACAAACAAATTGTGATATTCTCTAGACTCAATTCTGCCACAAAATATGTATGCAAACTTGCAAACTGACTGATGGAAGGCAAGGGAGAACTCCACAAAGTACTTGAAATAGCCTGTGAATTACCTGCTCATGCAGAAAAGAGAAGATGGAGACCAGAGCTGCACAAGACATTAAGTTATCACTACCACAAACCAAATTTCTTCACCCACCCTAAGGCCCACCTGTGTCTTTATGTGACACTGCCCCATCGTAAGCCTGGCAAAGGTCCTGGCAGGTCCTTTGGCCTCCCTGCCAGCATGATTCCCCTTGCCTTGCTTCAGATTGAACTGGCTTCTGCATGGTTTGAAATAAAGAAATGTATCTGCTTGTGATCCTGACTTCACTTCCTTTCTTTACTGCCTGCTTCTTCTTATTTCTGCTCTATGCCCTCTGCTGGCATCCCAGGAGGAGACTTCTCTGAAAAAGTTCACAACGGGTAAAAGTGGTGGTAAAGAGAGCTGTAGCAGAAACTGAACCCCACTTTCCTAGCTAAAAAGTCTGTGTTTTGTATTACTGGCAGAATACAGATACATTAATCATGACTACTAATTAAATTTAATTAATCCACAAGATTAAGTACATGGCAGATTAAGTCCCCAGCACTTCCCTCTGTGTTTGCCTTTGGTTTTGCAAGCAAATGCATATACAGTCAATCCAGAGACAGACAAAGAGAAAGCTCCAATCCTTTGCTCCACTCCTGAAATGCATCTAAAATAAATCCTATATATGCATATATATACAGTTATATACATACAGATACATACACACATATATGCATGTGTTTAAAACATACATAAATGTATGTGTGTAATGGAAATCATTAGTCCCACCTAGATGATGACTGTCAGAAACAGTGATAATTGTACTGTCCTTTGTAACCATGGACTTTGCTCACTTTTGACTCTCCTCCTCCTTCCCTCCTTTCCTTCCTCTTCAGAGATACATTTTAGGCTTGCTATGGTTTTCACTGACTTTACTACCTATCTTTCTAATGAATTCAGCAAAAAACAAAGCAAGACTTGAAGCTGCTTTTCAAAGCAGTATATATAAAACAAAATCAGGTGTGGAATCAGAAAAATGTACATATGGGATTGTCTACATTTTTACTCCATGTGTTTCATATACTTTACTCAGATCAGGTCCTACTATGTTCACTTTTGTATATGTTCTATCCCTGTAATAGTGAAAAAATTAAAAAAAAAAAAAACAATCCCATTCCTCTCTTCACTAAAACCATCCAGACAAGGCTTTTGCACCATTGATACATTCCTGATGTTTGATTTACACACAGCACACATGCACTACATTACACATATCTCAGAATTGATCCTGTCATTACACATTGGCAGCCGACAATTTAACCCTGACTGGCAAAGCAAATCTTGATTGCCCAAAGTAAACCTAATACATTACTTGGAGAGTAAGAAACACGTGACAGCTGGGTTGAGCGTCCTTAAAATGTAGGCATGTGATTTTTAAGCTACAGCATGTATGCATATAATACCTACACACACACATACACATAGAAGTGTATATATAAGTATATAGCATATATATGTGTGTGTGTCTTCCATATATGCACCATAATTTTCAAGACAGCTACAAACTTCCACATGCATTAAACTATCTCAAAACATAGAACTAGGCAGTCTAATAAGTGGAATTTTTAAAAATTATATTTGAACGATAAACTGCAAGAGTAATACTGCAAAGTACTTCTCTATTATCATGTATATCTACAATAAAAATCTAGGAACAGTAGTCTTCCAAAACATCCCCCAGTAAAAGTAAACTAAAAAAAAAGGTAACACCCAGTGTTCTATATTTGTATATTCATTGTCAGTTCAAAAATGAAAAAAAAAAAGTAAACAAAAGAGAAAAAGACATCCCCACTCAGAGTTGCATATTTACATTCTTCAAACTGTAGCGGTGAAAAATAATTCTATTAAGTGCAGGACATTCCTAGTGTTGCAGTAGTGACATTTTTAATAATTTCTTCATGAAAACATTTCTTTTTGTCTTACTAGTGACGCATTCCATGACTACGTGAAAATTCTATTATCCCCTTCACTTGCAGCCAGTGGTTGAGTCTGGATTGAAAAGCTCCTTGTATAATGGAGGAAACAGTGTGTTCACTATGTCTGGATGAGATTGCTTAAATACCTGCAGTTTCTCTCCGTGCAAGTTGCAAAGTGCAGTAATTGTTGGTATCTTGGCTATTAACTGTAAGACATTAAAATACAAAAAAAAAGGAAGAAGGTGGAACCAAACTGTGTACAAATTACACCTTCCAAAACAAACTGTGTTAACATCTTGCTGAATAACTGAATGCAATACTTTAAGCTCCATCAAAACTACCCATCCAAAGGACCAGACATTGTTCTTACTATAAGAGCGTAAAAACAACTGCCCCAGAAGTTTTAGTCAGGGGGCCAAAAATGCATTTACCAAGGAACAGCCTCAATGAGTATTTGTTTTAAGACAGTCTCATTCTTTATAGGGTATGATTAAAATGATCGGCTTATTGGACAAAAAAATGGAATAAGACGAACAGGGACAAGAATCAAACAAGCCTATCTTCTATGCACTGCAGGCACATAGTGTGTTACTTTTAGCTTACATTAATGTGGCAATACATGCAGAAATGGCTACAAAAAGAGGAGTCATGATTAAGGAGTGCTTGGCATTTCATTTTAAGGCCTTACCTTTGCCAATGTCTCCTCATCGAGGTGGTTCTTCTGGATAACATGTTGAAGTGCAAAATAAATCTTTTCCTGAAGCTTCTGGACCTTCCTTGGCTCTATTAACCAGGCTCGATCTGAGAAAAAGGAAAACAAGAGGTAAAGAATGCACAGCTGTGGTACATGTTCATGGCACACACAGTGTACTATGCTGGCAAGAATTCATAGCAATCATAACTCCCACAAAGAAGGACAGCGTGGTAATTAAGACATGGTTTCAGAGGCAAAGTGTCTTAACCCATTAAAGGATCACCTGAGCACTTAATTAACACATACAAAACATACAGGAACACAGTGCTGGCTCTGCATCTCTTTGTTTGAAACAGGATGTTAGGGATAAAGATGGGATTAGAAATGAAACATGGCTCAAACACTTTATTATTCTCTCTTGGTAAAATCAGTGTTCTTCTAATTTCATACTGGCTAAGTGAAAAACATGTCATGTTATCTCAGTGTCTTAATACACAAATAATAAACTTGTTGATCAAAACAGTTATTCGAAAATAAGAGAAGATAATTATTTAAACATTAAAATAAAATACATCTCACTAGGCTAATATATATTCTAAATAAAAAGAAATGGCTTCCTTCAAAAGAATTTCTTTAATAATTCAAAAGAATTGCAAAGTGCAAATTTTCCATTATTTAAAAACGTTCTCTTTTTAAAAAACAACACAAAAGAAAATATTATCTGGCAGAATAACAGCTATAGACACAGTCGTTTGAAAACCTATATGGCTTCTACTGGACACAAACCCCAAGTGCAGGAGGTTGTCCTTAAGATCTATATTCTCACAAGTGATAGGTTCTGGAGACAAACACGCATAAAGCGAAGTAGCAGACCCCAGAACAATCCAAAACCACTAACAGAGTGTGCTTGCAGCACCACTGAACATTCCATTTTCCCATGATGTAAACTCGTTTCTTCCTGCCTCGATCTAGACCAATTCTTTGGTATAGATTTTGGCTTTCAAATGGGAAATAAGAAAATTTCTCTTATCACAGGAATGAATCTTCCTGAGTAAATTGAGAAGTTCTGGAAAAACCCCTTTCACTTTTCTTTCACCCACTCCCTATCAATAAAATAACCCACAGAAGAGTTTTAAGTTAACCACTTTAACGAGCACACATGCCACACAGGCTGGAACCAAATAGCCTTTTGTCACAGGAGTTGCAAAATTCTGCCATTTGTCTGACTGCCTCTGGGGAGTGGTGTATGAAAAGAGCTGATTGTCAAGTATTGTGAAAAGAGAAAAAACAGATCTCAGCTACTTAAGAGATGATCAGGAAAAGAAAATAATATTTTGCAAAGCTTAGAGAATCCTGTTCCCAGAAGATGATCCTCTGCCATCAGTGGCCACAGAACAGAACCAGCAGAGAGTGCATGCACTTTCTACACAATAAGCACACAGTAATGTTTAGACTTCACAGGTTAGGTGCCACTCTTTCTGCTATTGCAAAAACAGGTCTTTCAATAGCGTTAAATTAATGCCTATTGTGGCAAACTGGAGGTAGAAAGATTTATGACAGCGACGAATCCTTAAAGATTTACCTTTCTGTACAAGAATAAGCTTAAAAATAGACAAAAGCACTTGGAGGACAGGTTTAATCACTCACCTGTCATGAAGCATGCTGTATATTACACAACAGTTCTAAAATTCGTAACATGAGCTAGGTAAAACTTTTATAACAGATGCTAAGTTTGTCTCCCAAAATGTGGTTTCTACCACCTAAACACCATCTGTAAATTTGTCTGGAATTTCACAGGTAATTGTAGCTATATTCACAAAAGTGCGGGAAAAAGTCAACAGATGACTGACCGCCTATAAAGGATATAACAAGCAGACATTCAGCTATGTACTTTTCCTCTTGGGTTTTGAACTTGTGTATTTTTGAAGAGTGCTCAGTCCCCTTGGCTAGAGAATAGTGTAGGAAAGCAGACGAGAGACAGCTTACACAATCTGCTATTGCAAAAAGGAAGATGAAAAGAAGGAACATGGCAAGTCAGAATTTCAGAAGAGTGACTGGCACATGGGGGCAGCCAAGGTTCTTGTCTTACCACATGTCTCTTTTGCATGTTTACAGGTGAAAATGCCTCTGCAACCATTACTGCACTTGTACAATGTTTTAGCTTTTGAAATCAGAAATCAAGTTAGAGAATCACCTTCAATCAGTGTGGTTATGTCCACCATAAAGTGGAAAATCTGGATTTGTGCTCTGAATTAGATGGGAAACGGATTTGACACTGAACTTTGCAACCTCTGCAAATCTACTAAAGGATGTTACTAATGGATGTTCTTGGGTTCTCTTAGTGCCAATGGACCGCTCTGGTTTCTGTAAACTGCTTAAACACTGAGGTCAAGGCCACAAGAATCACCTTTCAGGTGGTGACTTTGGTAGAAAAGAAACTTGAGTATGAGTACTTCCTACGGGGAAACTTTGTAAGCTTGTATTAATTGATGGAAGGACTAGTGAAGGTACTTCGGTGAAGCAGTGCTTTATTTTTAAATTTTCGCATATGTTCCCATGATGAAACTCTTTTGTGAAGGAACCAGAACATCTAGTGTGGAAGGAAATAATTTCTTTCTCTATTGTTTACTATTACCATTTTTGTAAGAAAATAAATGGCAAATTTCAATGTCAGTTCATTCTGGACTATTTTCTCTGTCTTCCCACTCTCAAACATAGCATCCCAGCTGAAATGGGAGTTATTTACACAATCCAGATTTGCAGGGTTTTCTATGGAAAAAAATATGCTTTCACTCATGCATATGCTACTGCAGCCCATAATTTCTTTCTTGTGTCTTATGACTAGCTACACATGCTCACAGACTACATAAATAAGCAGTCTGCATGCACCAAACACTTTTGTTCTTTTTTCATTTTTTTAGTTGAAGGAATGGGAGACACTGCATGCATCCTCTTGCTTGCAAACTAAAGGGACATATGCAGAACTACAGAAATTAACCAGAATTTTGATGTCCATCTAATGTTTTCCAGGAGCACGCACACTCTGTCACCCTCACAGCTTTGGTCTTTTCAGACTGAGGGAGGAATGATGGTCAGAGACACATCAGGACATTGCAAATCTGCTGTCCCAGAGAAAGTCAGGACATCTGGGGGATAGTGCAGAGGCGACTCACCCCTGTGCACAGTTGGGACACCTTTGAGGTGGAAATAGTTGATGTTTGAAGGGTTCTCTCTGCAATATTTTGGCCTAACACCATGAACAGCCACTGGCTCAACTATCTGCTTTCTGAGCAGATGATGGAAAGAACTGCTTGAAGTGAAAACCAGTAAAGTCCTTTTCAGCAGGTGTCATCAATGATGAGAATGACTGTGTTGACACCACCTGTGATAGTCTACTTTTGGCTAACATAATCTCCACAGATGAGCAAAAGGGCAAAGTGCCTTTAGCAGTAAAAGCTGGAAAAATAATTCATGGTGGGATTTTCTGTAAGGATTTTCAAGAGGTTACCCTTAGACAAAACTGTGTGTCTACATTCCCTGAGTAATCCCATACTAAACTGTGAGCTTCTCTACTAGATCCACCTTGTGAGTCAATGTAAACACAGAAGTCTTCCCTGTGGTCAGCCCATCACTCATTTAAATGCACGCTTGCCTGTGCAGAGTTATGATATAAGAATACACAAAAATGAGCATGTTGCACTTATATACGCTATTTCTCACTTGAAACTAAGTTCAGACAGGATTGTATACTGATTTTTTCTGATTATGTTCTCATTCCCACAGAAAAAGCCCATCATAGTTACGACTATATAACCTACTCAGGGCTGTGAGTTTTGTGCTCTCTGAAAAAGCTAGGAGGAAAATGCACCTCCTGATTAACCACTTCTCTTTAAGTGGTCGGGAGGAAGGCCAGTTTGCACTGCTTGTCTGCACAATCCTGTTCCATGTCTGTTGCCCCTACACTTTGGACCTACTTCCAGTATATGTAATTCCTGATGGTCTACCAAAGAGAGAACGAGATATATTTGGGTAAATCAGGTCTTCTCTCCACTGCTTAATACATCGCTTAACATTATTTAATACAGCCTAAAGAGCTATTTAAGTATGTAGAAATAGAGGTGGATAAAGAGGAATTAAAAAAAAATCAGTGTGGTGTTTGGAATGAAAAATTACCTGGTGATATCAGAACAGCAGATGAAAACAAGGCAATCTCCTCTTCAGTCAGCTGTAAGGAACATAAATTCTTTGCAAAGTCAAATGCTTCATTTACCAGATCATCAGAACCTGCAGACCAAAGAGGACAAAACCAATGCTAAAAATCAGCTCTTTAACCTGCCATGAAAAGGGTTTGTTTTGGTGTCAGAAAAAGCTGTGACTGAACTTCTGTACTGCTAAAGCAAGTGCTTTTCATTAACTATTAAAATTCCACCTAACTTGAAAAAGTCACTAAAAAGCACATAGAGACAAAAATTATCAAGAATTAGGGTCAAGTAAAAAATTGCAGACATCTTACAGGAGAGTACTCTCTTCCCAGTGAGGAAAGAATTGCTATTTTTAGACAGACATTAAATCTAAAAGGTATGAAGGACCAGCCTTAAATAACTTCCATATATAATTTGACTAATTAACAGTACAAATATTTATGAAAACTTGCAAAAACATCAGAGAGATAAAAATAAACCAACCAATACACAATCATAAATGCTTTAAACTTGTAAAGTAGTATTATGTTTATGATACACACACTAAGAAAACAATATATATCTATATGATAAATATATACATTTGAAGGAAATATCCCTCTTTGAGTTTGGTCTGAATCAATTTCTGATAATACCAGTCTGATGGATCGGCAAAACGTGATCATTTACCTATTAACATTTCAGATAGCACCCAATATCACGTTGAGAAATGAAGCAATTTTTTCAATACATGAATCTAAATGAGCTTACTTAAAAGTTTTAGGCAAAATGGTATTTTAAGCAAGTCCTTGCCTATATTTTGTACCTGTTCATTATTTTAGTCCCCTCATTGTGGGGCCTAAAACTGCCTTCCGCAGGACACAATTAGTGGGAGGGATTTGAAGTGTAACTGAACAGTGAAGATAAACAGTTTGGTTCCTGCCAACTCATGTTTATCAAAACTTTAGATGGCAAGAAATCTATTTGAAAAAACCTTTGTGCTGCTCTTTTTTTATTAGAGAAAACCATCTATCATTGCTAGCAGCTAATGGAATCACCTTTTTTTGTTCTGTTCCAACCTAGACATTTAGAGACTTGGTTATTCAACATTTATTGGAGAATTTCATTGTGGGTCACTATCTTCATAAAGACAAACCTCAGTGCAGTTGGTTGAAAGGAAGAAGAGCAACATACCCAAAGCTTTAAACATTTGCATCCCTCCATACTTTCCTTCAAACAGAACAGTATTGTTAAGTGGGTTGAAGGCACGGCACATTCTCACCAAGACCACTTCCAAGCAGCCTATCAAACAGAAAAAAGACCAAAGGTAGCAGATCTTACTGCCTCAGACCAAAGTAAAGGAAATCTCAAGAAGATATTTAGGAAGCCGTCAGTCATTAAAAACATCTGCAGGGATAGACACTCTTTAAAGACATCTAGGTTATATGTCTATGAATGAGAG
Organism: Climacteris rufus; assembly: GCA_013398175.1. Taxonomy (NCBI): domain Eukaryota; kingdom Metazoa; phylum Chordata; class Aves; order Passeriformes; family Climacteridae; genus Climacteris; species Climacteris rufus. Next base: position 77,197 of record VZRZ01006337.1, on the reverse strand, counting down.
AAAAAATATTTCTGTCTGCTTTGAGTACAGAAAGGGATCATTTCTGGTCCAGTCTAACCATCTTTTCTTTTGGAAGACTTTTACACCTTTTGCAGGAAATTGGTTTGCCTTTTTTACTGGTTGTTGAATAGTGAAAGGAGTCCAGCACACACCAAGCCAGTCATGATGCTAAAAAAGCCAGTGTTGTGGGTTTGATTCCCTTATGGGTCACTCACTTAACAGCTGAACTCAATGATCTTTGTGGGTCCCTTCCACCTCAGAATATTCTGTGATTTCTGTGTACGGCATGCTGAATCACACAGGCTTTCAGCCTTAGTGAAGAGATCTCTCTTGAAATAGAAGCAGTTCTTAAGTTTTAACAAGCTGCCTCACACAGCATCCTACCTTTTACACATGGAGGGAACAAGACACTGATCTGACAGGATAAATGCAGTTAGTTACCAGTTGTGATTCTTGTAGTTCACTTAGTCATACCATTTTGTCCTCCTAGGTTTGGCAGTGTTACTGCACAGTCATTATAAATCTTGTCATGATTCTTTCAGAGGACAGATATTACTGAGTCTCTTGATGAGTAAGGAACGCTTTTTCCCCTTTGCTCTTATGCACACATACATAAAAACCTGGCATGCACAGAGAGCATGGCTGGAGCACACTTCCGTAATCTGCTCTCATTTATTCTGAAATCAACTGGCACCAGCAGGAATTTTCCCTCCTGTGCATTGGCTGTAGAGTATTTCTGTAGTCTCATTAAAAAGATTAAAGATGACCACAGTGACAGGCCCCAGTGAGCCTGCATTTGTTTCATTAATGACAAGTGGGGATTTTACAGGGTGGCAGATGACTGATTCTACCAGGTCAATTTGCAGGCTTCTTCCACCACATGTCAGGTTGGAGACTGCTGTTTTTGCAATGGTTGTGTGTGTGTGTGTGTACTTAATAACCACAACCAACTGTAGAGGGAAGGGGATCAGAAGGCAGTAACACGATTAATGTGGAAAAATAGGGTTAATGTACCTAATGAAACAGATTGAAATTAGGGCTCCTTCAAAATTTAAATGAATTGCAGGAAAAGACAGGATAGTACATTTCCAGGGTGCTGGGTGCTAAACCAGTCTCAAGCCTCTGGTGTTTACCCACCTGACTTAAGAAGGAGAATTTGGTCATTCTGGCAGAGCTCCATGAAGCCTGTTATGCGCTTTGCAAATTCCACCACATACTGGATAGCATGAGTGATCTGAATGGCACACTGCTGCCACAGAGCTTCTCTCGTCTTCCGGGAAAACACACATGGAAAAGCAAAGCAGTGAGCAAGCAGGTACAGCAGTGCATTAAGTTCTTCAGGTGGCCTTGCAGCCAGGTGGACTCCCCACGCTCCATTCCCAAACTCAGGCAGAGCTACAGCATCTCTTCTCCTCTAGGTACCCAACATTTTTCATTTGAAGGCTGTTTTTACAAGTCATTGCCCCAGTCATCTAAACTCTGGCATTGCCTCTTCAAAGGATCAGAATGCATTGCCCACTGTTAAAATGTGGTTCTAATGTTGGCTTTTGTGCAGGATAGACTAACAGCAATACAAAAAATGTATACATCCCACAGTAATCTAGGGTAAGAAGTGACACAGTGCAATTAATTTATTCAGTAGAGTATTTTCCTTAGTTTGAAACTTAGTATATAAAGTATCATTGTAATCTGGACATAGATTACATCAAAATTTTGACTCGTTGATAATGATTTTCCTTGCACACACACATGTGTAAATGTAAATGGATGTTCTGGGTTTCAGACCACAGCTCTCTGCAAGCTGTGGTGTGTTTTTGTTCCTGATAATACTGCATAGCCCCTCAGACTTCAAAGAACAAGCTGGAGTCCCTCCTGTCTCCTACATGACCAGCTAATGTGCCAGCTGAAGTCTGACTGAAGACTCATTGCTAATGAAGCTGGTGCAAGAGGCATAGAGACTTCTGCTGACTGGACTACATCTAACGAGGTGCCAGAGGGACATAGACTGAACTTCATCTGAGAATTGCAGAACAAACATGTAGTGTAATGCGATCATTTTTCCACCCAATATTGAACAGCTCCAGTTTAAGGAGTACTTTCTGTTTGTTCTTATCTATTGCTGTAAGTGACAGATACTTGTTATTCAAATAAAAAGCAGACATATTTTTAAAATTATAAAGAAACAAAGTTATGTTGTCTTATTTTCTTAAAATCATTATAACAGAGGACCCAATCTGATTGGATCAGTGCTCATATTGAAGTCAACTGAATTTGTGCGTGAGGTTTAGATCTGTGATAACAAGCATGGAAAACTGGATTCCATGACCATATCCAAGCTTTAACATTAGCAAACATCCCGATATGCTGGGAAGCTGCTGCTTCTTTTTATGAAACGTCGCTGCTTTGCTTACAGTAACCCGTCCCTCAAAGGTATTTAAAAATTTATTTTGACCTATATGAAATTCATCAGTGTTTTCTTGCCAAATAAATTACTCTGTTAACAATTTTAAGCAGAAGAAAAAGCATATTAGAGGATTGTACCTTGCTCTGGTAAACCTTTATTTCTTCATATGTGTGGGTCTGCCACGCCAGCTGATGTAATTCCTCCATTGTATATTGACACGTCTCCAAATGAGATTTAATGATATTCTGTGCAATTCGATCTGTGAAAAGGAGAATAAAAACCAGCTTGTATGAAACGGGGAACAGTGATCTGCAACATCAAAATGCTGAAAACAATGAAGTTGTTGGAAAATGCACATTTAAGAAAATTAATCTTTTCTTTCCAATGCCACCTTTCTCATTTGTTTTCATTTCTGAAGATGATTGTTGCAAAATGTTTCAGCATTCAACTCAAAGCCAAATTATCTTGAGAAATAGTGGATCTGCACATGACGATAACACTGATTTTTCTGAAACTATACAGAATCTTCATTCTGAAAGTGACTTAATATGTTTAAATAAATTTCATTTGGAAACCCTCTTTATCTGATTACTTTTGTCTGCCCCAACCCTATACAGTGACTGGTAGACTCTTCTACCCTGGAGATGAGGAGGTTATAATCAACCAGCTGTTGATTATAACCCCAGCAGGGTACCTCCTCAGGCTTTAGGCCACAACCTCTGCATCTCCCCCTTCTGTGTGTACATGTTTGCTTGCTTTCCTCATTGTCCATTTCCTTCTAGTTCTACTAAAATAACTAATCTGCTGAACTCCGTGGTCAGCATGTTTCAGAGCAGCCAGGTCTCTCAGAAATTGCTCAAATGTGACAAGGACATTTGCATTACCTTGGGGTGACTCCTAAAAAAACAGGAAACAGATCTCTTTTTTCTCAAGTTAGTTCTAAGCTGGATCAATATATGATTGAATTTGATGAGCAAGAACATGGAGACTGGTTTTATCAAGGGCTGAAAGCTAAAACTTGTATCCTAGGGTTTAGAAGGAGAAATGGAGGACATAGATCTCACATACAGCACTAAGATACCTTCAAGTTATCCTGAAACTGTAGCCTTTGAAACTACTTCACAACATGGAATGCAGGATGCAAGCAGAAAGGAAAGCATTCAATGTTGCCCTGGAAACCCATTGAAACTACAAGTAAAGTTCTTAGAGAGGTATTTTAAAGTAGACCTTTGCCCTTTAAGCCACTTGAGTGGATTAAAAACATTTCCATGAATTCATTAGCACTCAGAGTTGAAACTATGAGTTGAAATAAACCATGTTAGAGAAAACTGATGATGATTTCCTATTCTGAAGCTTTGAATAGCTTTTCCTATTTCTGAAGCTACATGTCTAATGAAGCTCAGTGCTTCAGCCTCAAAACTTTCTTTAAGCCAAATAGCTTTCAAACAAAGGAACAAAGTTGAAGCCACAGAAGTGAACTGAAGCACTTGTGGCAGAACTGGTATTGTGCAGAAAGCTTTTGTCAAAAAAGGGAAAGGATGTTGACAATGCATTAGCCAAACCTGAGCATGGGAAATGGAAAGAACTAGGTATGTCATCATTTACTTGTTCACATCCTCAACAGTTTGCATAGTTACAAAATAAGACTGCTCCTTTGGCCAAATACTGACTGAATTTAGAAACACCAGCAAGAAGGAAAGCTGAAAAAAGAATGTTTAAGTATACGCTCCCTGTAAACACTGCTAGAGGAGTGCTATTTGAAGGAGAGATACCTGTGCTAGTCTCACAGTTGATGAACAGAGACTCAGTGTAAAGGTGCTGAAGAAAAGATTAAAAAGTTGCATGTTAGTATAAGAAAAATAAAACATGCTCAGTTGAATCTGTACAGGTATCCTTTCAAAGGTCAACACTATCTTTAGGTTTCCTGACAGAAGAATTGACTCAGGCCTAAAGATAATTAAGAATGTATATTAGTTAGTATAGTGAACCTACTGTTTTTTTATGGAAGGTTAGATGCAAGTCAACCTGTGATAGTAAGCTGCTGCATTTTATAACAGAAGACTTAAAGATACATAGGGATCTTGCTTACAATAAATTTCTCACATAATTTCACATTATTTTATGACAGACTTTTAATCAGGTAAGATGACCTCATGCCAACAATTTTAAAATAAGACCTTTTGATTTCACTGACTTCAAAATATATTTGACTAGCAGTTCTACATTACTGCAAAGCTCCTCAGCTGCACTCCTTTTCCTACCATTTACATATTTACCTTAATGAAGAGCTGAGAAACTCTCAAGGGCTTTGTAGAGATGGCATCCTGTATTTTACCCCATGCATCTTTTCCTTATGTACTTATGTTTATGTTGAGCTGACATTAAAACCCATTTAGATGTGCAAAGGCCTGGGGCAATCGCAGTAAGCAGCTCTGAATGCTGACATCCAAAGAGGAATCAGGTGCAAGACAGACTTGAAACTCTTGTGCCGCTGGCTAGGCAAGGCTGAGTGTGTGATGGAAAGGGTACACTGGGTCTCAGAGGAGAAGGGAACTGCTCATTCAGCATAAGCAGCAGAGGAGGCTGCTTGCTTATATTCCATGCTGGAGTCCCTGGAAGGAGATTTATGCAAATATAGCATACACTTGGTGGCACAGCTGACATGATGCAAAAAGTGAAAGAAGTATACACTTGTCTTGGCCTCTCAGATTGTCCAGCAACAGAAGATCCAATACAGGCAGAGCAAGGAATGTCACTCCGAAAGGGTTTCACAGACCATAGCTTTTTTCCCCCTGACATTTTCAGACTTTAGCATCTTTTTGATAATGAACTCAGAGTCAGTACAAATCTTGGCAAATCCCACACAGAATGACATTCCTAAACCACCGGGAATATTACTGACATCTGATGTACACCTGTCCTGTCACAGGTACTATGCTGTACCAAAATTTAGAAACTTCTGTGAGATCTGGCAGCTCTAAAACATGCTGACCACTGAGTTCAACAGATCAGCTTTTTCTATAGAACTAGAAAGAAATGGGTTATGAGGAAAGCAAGCAAACATCTACACATAACAGGAAGAGAGATACTGCCCTGATGCCCTGGCCTAAAGCCTGTGGAGAAACCTCACTGCTGTGATAATCTAATAGCTATGTTCCTCCTCTTCTCCAGTCTAGAAAAATCTGCTACAATCACTTCATGTATCAAGTCTAGACTTTTATTTTATTTTGTTTTCAATAATCTTGGTCCACAGATTTCAAGGGTCCCCTTTCCTTGGTAACTGTACACAACTAGAAATCCTGTTTGGATGGACTCCAAGGACTACAAAAGACAACTCTGCTCTTGTGACTTCACCAGAAACTGCATTTCTACTTGAAATGTTGTCACCTTCCATTTTACGTAAGTTACAGCAGATTTTCTGCATGAAATGGGAAAGAAAATAGATGCTTCTGACCACACAGGTGCGAGAATCAGTCTGCAACATTTTATGTTCTAAGCACCAACTGCAGCAACTGTTTAGAGAAAATTAATAATTCCAACTGGAAGAATTCCTGAGCCTGCATTACAGTACATGACCAGCCTGTAAACTGTAGGATTTGTAAACTTATCTACCACAGCATGTAAACAAAAATGTAAACTAAGTATTTCACTCCTCCCCTTTTGCCTCTATACTGGGTTTATTACATTAGGGCTAAATCTCCTCTCATGATCACTTGACATTACATGATACCACAGGGAACCTGAAAATCGCAGCACATCCTGGCAGACCGACTCTGTCTGGGAAACTTGGTTCACAGAAAATAAGGTTCTCAGTGTCTAAACTCTGGCATACACTGGGATTTGGAAGCATTTGCATTAGACAGCTTGGCTCTAAATTTGAAGATTTCATAGCATTGGTACCTTGAAGGGTTTTTTTTGAAAAGCCTTTTCCACAAATGCTCTGCTTCGTTTAAAAAAAAAAAAAAAAATCTAGAAAAAAAGTATTTGCTTCCATAGAGATAAACCCGAAACAACATACTTAATCAAGGAACTGTCAATAACTGTAACTAATATGAAGTCTTCAAAAATCAGAAATGCTCAAACAAAATACATCACAGAATGTCCACTTACATTTCATTACTGTCCTGCATATATCTGACTGGCTTCCTATAATGACTATTCTATCTGTAGAGATTCCTCTGTTCCTAGAGGTGACAAGGAAATCCAGATTGTGGTTATTGGCCTGGCTGGAGAGCAGAAATGTGAGAGGTCAGGCTGGTCCCTGCTCCATGCAGCACAGGAGGTGCTGCCCAACCTGTGGCAGCAGTTGGGGTACTGCTGGTGAGGCCCTGAAAGGTGCCAGATGGATGGGTAGATAATTGAATTGGGATTTTGCAATGCAGCAGTAAAAAAAAAAAAAAAAGAAAAAAAAAGGAAAAAAATTAATGCATAGTAGGGGATGTCTAGAAGAAGCTGAAAATTGTACAGGAAGCTGAAGAGGACCACGAGAGACCAATGCCATTTCAGGAAAAGAAACAGCTTTTACATTTGGCCTGGCCTACCTAAATCAGAAAACAGAACCAAAAGACTTGACTCTGTGAGGATTGTACAGTGAAGTAAGCTATACAGCGAAGTTAATGAAACAAACCTGGATCCCTACAGATGCATCAAATATTACTTACCATTTCTCCTCTGACCTTCCATCCCCAGTGTCTGGGTGGGTAATAGGCCTCAGGTATGTGCACGAGAGACCAGCCTGCTCAGTTTGGTTGGTCATCAGCCACTGCCTTTTGGGTGAACATGGGACTGGATTGTGGCCTCTGCCTTTCCTTAAAGTGGTCTGTCTCCTTTGCCTATTGAGTAGTCTCTTCTCCAAGTCCTGTGGGAACCCAAGTGTCTGAGACTGCTGCTTCATTTCATTGAAGCTGGAGAGTAGCTAAAGAATCATTTGAGAGCCCTGACAGAAGGACTGGGCAGACAGAAAGACTGTAAAAGCCCTATTTCATCAACAAAACAGGCCACAGCATATGTTGCAAGGGAAGAGCAACACTGCACAAACTTGGGACTACAGCTCACCAGTTCCAGAACAGTACATGACCCTTTTTCTTTCGAGTTACATTTTTCTCTTACTGTACTTTCTTATTTTAGATTTCAAGAGTTACCTCACAAAAGACGCTCTCCAAAGACCACAATTGTTCAAACATTTAGGGCATCATTGGAGTGGGAATTGCTTAAATAGAAGTAGATACAGAAAACTGAACACTGCAACCTAGATAGTAGCAATCAAAATCAGCCTAGCATAGATCCAGAGGGGTCCTACCATCAGCTGGTAAATCAGTCCTGCCTTTTCCAGGCACTTCCTTGTAAGATGCAGAGGTCTCCAATCAGAATATTGAGGAAAAACTCCAACTTGAGGTCAAGTACAGTGCTGGTGGGGATGGATGTAATCCACAGAGTGCACACAACATTCACCAATTGTAAATTTGGCCTTCTAAGTGGAAATTATCCTCAGCAGTGTTTGTTTCCTACGGGCTTCTTAGTTCTTTCATTTGTCTCTCTTTTCTCAGGAGAGACTCTAGTTTTTCTCAGCATTTCCTGGTTTTGCACAGGGAACTGAAAAACTTTGAAGTGTGCCTCCTAAAACACTGCTAATCTTCTTCAATTAAAATGAATAATGAATCTTTAATTTGCCTCTTACCCTCAGGATCCATTTGGGTAGCTAAGAGCTTATTTCAGTTTATATCCTAAGTTGAGCTCTTGCAGGGATCCACGTTGAATTAATGCTGCAGTAATATCACAGCTTTGGCTGGCTGCTGTAAGCACACATATCAAATTGTGCAACTATCAAAACTCCAGCCAGGCATTCTAAATAAAATCTCTGTTCTAGGACCCAAAAACCTGGCAAGATAGCATTGGATCAACAGTGTTTTGTACCCTAATTCAAGGGTATTATGACTGCAAAATGAAGATTTTTGAAAACTGATTTCATAGCACAGATTACCTCAAGAAATTATTTGACAATTGTAGAGGCAGTGACACAGAGAATAAAGTAAAAAATATCTCTTGTGGTTGCTGTGAAACATGAATACTAGGTTGCAAATTTTTAAAATGAACTGGATGAAAATTCTGAACTTTTTTTTTTTCTTTTTTTGCAGAACAGGAATATTTTTTCCTAAAAGTGGTTGCTAAAAGCTCATTCCATTTTTCATCTGTCTGTGGCATTCTCAATGCCATAATGCAAAAAGTATTTCCCTTTAAAAAGCTAATAAGTTTCACAACCCCTATTTGTTTAATAAATTTATAACACTACACAAAATGCAGCCTAGGCAGATAGTATGAAACATAAAAACATTCATATGAGACTAGAAGTGCTAGAATTTAATTTGGGAATAACCCTTCCTTATGTTCAATTTGTGGAATGCTTATTATCACGAACAGATTGCACAATGAGTAAATGTTACGTATGCAAATACTCTATTTCCTCTCTCTCCTTCAAAATAAATGAGTGCTTCATCTGCCTTTCTAAAAAATGCTAATAAATTATTAGAAATGAAAATACAGTGGAATGAAGTCCTTATCTTAAGGAACCTAGAAGATGGACCCAGAATTCTTTATAGAAAGTCTCAAGTTGGAAGGGACCCATAAGGACCATAAAGTCCAACAGTCTGCTCCTGGAAGGAGTACATAAAACTAAACAACACAGCCCAGACAGTTGTTCAGAGGCTCCATGAACTCTGGCAGTCTTGGTGCCCTGTTCCAGTGACTGACCATGGTCTCAGTGAAGAATCTTTTCTTCATGCCCAATCTGAACTTCCCCTGACTCAGCTTTATTCCTTTGCCTTATGTCCTATTGTTGGTCCACATGGAGAGGAGACCAGTGCCTGCCTCTCACCTGTCCTCCCTAAGAAGATGTAGATGGTGATGGGGTCAACCCTCACCCTTCTCTTCTCCAAGGTGAACAAAACAAGTGACCTCAGCTGCTCCTCATGGTCTGGCCCTCAAAGCCTTTCACTGCCTCAGTCACTCTCCTCTGCACGTGCTCTAGGAGTTTGATGTTCTTCTTCAAATGAGGCACCCAAAACTGTACACAGGACTTCTGGCAGGGCTGCACCAGTGCAGTGTAGGTTGCTCCAAAAGATGATGCCAAGGGTTAAAGGGCATTTCCCCCCTCTTGCCCCTATCATGATGGTAAGATGTCTGATGATTTGGACAATTCAGTGTACAGCATAGTTCTTACAAAGCAAAGTCAGGACATGGTGAAAGGCAGCACAGGGGCATGAGTGCCTTGATCAGCTCTGACTTACAAGAAAATGTCAGTTGAGAAGACTGAAATTGTAAATGATTGGATTTGGTTCCGCATTTACTTTGGAACCCCTTTTAAGCTGCCACAAACAATGTGTTACCTGCACTTGCTAACACAACAGGCATATCTGTGCTCAGGGGCAAACCAGAAGAATTTGAAGAGCGTGGTTACACAGTAGCACACAGTCTAGTTTTGGTCATGACTTCGGGTTGGACAATATGATGTACTGTTCTCAAACCTCCATTCTGGAAGTAAGTGAAATTCTTCACTAAAACTTTCCAGGAACAGTTATTGATATGGAAGTCATGAGTTTTGGGGAAAAAACATCAGTTCAAATCATTCAAATTTTAAAAAGCTATGGTCCGTTGTAATTGGAATCCTATGATATCAGAATATAACACTTATTTTATACACACGCATTAATGTAAAGTGTGTTTGTGCAGTTCTGTTAGATCTTTGAGGATTTAAAAAAATGTTCAATGGTATCTACTTAGTAATGCTTCTCCAGGGTCTCAGCCAATTTAGTGAAAATTAGAAAGCATTTAACTGGCAGCAAAAGCATTAAGCAAGGAAATAGAGTTCATATGGACTCTAAAGGCACTATATAATTATCACAAATTTATTGAGATGAGTGTTTCTTAGCTTCTTCCAGCATAGGTTGCACAGAGATCTTTATATTCAAATTGATACTGTTCTGAAACAAGACAGTGGTTTCATCTTTTACAATTAAATAAACATTACCTGAAGTGGACATTGTTCTCTATTAAACCTAGAAATATGTACAGAATAATTGGAATATTACTGGTTTCAAACCAGGGTTGGAAGAGTTTGCCCTTTCATAGCCTGCAAAAGGCTGGGAGATCTTAACATATCTTTTAGCACTTGTTTCACTGTCCCAGGCTTCTTATTATCTTTTTATAAAGATTTTAAGCAATCTATCTATAGAAACACGTTAAAAAGTAATGACAAAACATTCTATGATGGTTCTCTATATTTTTGTAGTGTGGCAAATGAGTTGGATGGAAGTGATGGTAGTGTACAGTGTCAGAAAGTGAAATAATTAGGATATCATAAGCAATGCCAGAGACTTCACGGATCATAAGAAAAAACATTCATCCAGTCAAAAAGGAACACAAGTCAGGGCTCCATGCCTTAATACCTTGTATTAACTATTCCCATTTACATGCAACTTTCATCCCTGGAAGATTACTGCACTATAAATCTATGTTCTGATAATCAGTTTCAGCATTTGTCAGAGGCCTATATCTTGTCACACTGAATTTTGCAACTATGTACATCCATGTTCCTCTCTTGTGCATTTCACTTGAATTTTTTGTCATACGTTTTCACTGTTGTATAAAAGAATTGTTGTTGTTCTGTGAAATAAAATCTCAAAACCTGAATGCACTGAAAAAAGACATTATTACCTATGAAGATGGGAACAGCATCATGAAATGCAAAACAAGCAGAATTACCTTATTCTTGGGAATAAAGTGGAAAGTAGTGAAAGTTATAAAGTGATATAAAATCTACCAGACAGAAAACACACAGTGAGAAAAAGTGGCCTTTAGCCTTGGAAGGACAAACTTAGGATGTTGCATGTGTACTGGAAAAGAAAAAAAATTGTAAACCCAAACTTCTGACGCCTTCCTTGTGTCATAGGATTAAGGAATCATCAACCAGTGTTGTCCAGGATGACAAAGAAATACAGCATGCATGCCAGGTTAAGCTCTCAAGGTAAATATGCATATTGTTCGTGCTGACTGGCCAGAAAAACCATAGAAAAACATTGACGGGGAAGTTGACACTAAATCCAGAAAGGGGTTATTCAGATGAGGAAGAAAGCAATAACTAACCACTAATTCAAACCAGAGCAGTTTTGGCAGACAGTATGCCACTTCCATATACTACAGTGATTCCTAAAGCATCACTGCCTTGGCCTCTTGATTTGCATCTGCAGTTTGTGGGTTGTGTGTGAGTCACAACCTTGGAAGACAACACACTTCCTTCACACATCCAGGCCCTCCATGCTCTGGCACCTGCTCCAGTCTTCTTTTTTTTTCTTGCAGAAAGCCGGTTACCATTTCTTCTGCTATTGACATTGCTGCTCCAAAGCACATGACAGGGAATCAGCCAAAAGTCTATTCTTAAAACTGGCAGCAACAGCACGCCTCAGTACTCATTACACCATTAGATTTACATTGATCTTTCTGTGTGACTTCTAATCTAACAATATTCACAGCACAATGTTATTCCTGAAAAGATTGTCATGATATATGGTAATATATGGGATATATGATATGGTATTTTACATACTTTGACTGCTACAAATGGTTGATTTCTAACTGCTTTTTTTGGATTCTCAGTAGAATGAACATATTTTGTCAAGTTTGGTCATGCAAGAAAACATTCTTATCTTTGGAGAAAAGGAGTAATTTTATATACTTACTTTAAAGGATTAGAAATTCACTTTGAAGAACATATATTATGATGCTTTAAAAATGTAGGCTATAGATAAGGTTGTTTTCAATACCATTCTAAGCATACTTTTAAGTCATTTGTAAAACAAGCTGAAGTTCTAAGTTTTGTCACATGAACTGAAATATTAATGTATTCTGATCATCATCTTTAAATAGATAATGATGGTAAGATAGAGTGTCCTGACAGTTTGTGCACAGAAATGCACAGGTTGCATATATTAAATGCTCACTAGATGGCAACATTGCTTCTCTTAAATACAGCTGCCAGGGTGTAGACAGCAGTCCTGTAAATTTTGACTGCTGCATTGGTAGGAGTAATATCAAACTATGGCCTAGAAAAAGAAGTGACAGGACAACTACATAGGACTACAAAAGCATCATTTCCACTTCACTGCGAGGTGGGTGGTGGCTCTGTAAAGAGAACATAGATGCTAGTATCACCTTAGGTATGGGCTTTAATCAGTGAGCTCATTGCATTTTTAATGTTATTTGGAGTGTCCCTTCAAATAGCATATAATTGACCAATACATGTTCAGGAAGCTATCTGTTAACACTTGATCTGGCACAGGGAACAAACCCTGGAGATAAAGAGAAGTTATTAAAGAATAATAACAAGAAATGTTTATCACATTGGAGAAATGTTTTTTCAAAGAGAAGTGCTTATCACATGGAGAAGTGCTTTCAAAAGCAAAGCACAGCAGACTTTAAAGGACATCATTTTGATGCTGAGATATATATAGATAGTTACATATATATGTATATACTATATATATATTTATACACACATATATAGCTATCTATGTCTATATGTAGCTATATATATATAGCTAGATAGATATATTGCATAACATTAAGTGTTGTGGACATCCATTAACAGTATAGGCATGCAGGCATAAACTAAATTCTTCTATAGTTAATGGGAAGACTTCTGAAAGGAGAAAGGTGTGGAACTGGCTTCCAAGTAGATCCTCAGCAGAGGACTTTAGAATGTTTACAGGTGAAGATCTCCCTTCAAGGAGAGATAGTGAAATAACTCTTGTTTGTACGGTATTGCAGCAATGCAAATTAAATAACTTTGCAGAATCTAAAATTGTTCACTGTGGTCTTGAGATGAATGTATGAACCCAGCTAAATTATGACTAATTTACATAGGCACAAAATAGCATTTGCAGTTACCAAGAGGGCTTCTCTATCCTGAGACAATCTGTAAAATATTTTTAAGGTTTTCCTTTGCTGTTATTTTTCAGTCTATGTGTCTGGGTCAAAAAAGTGGTGTGTTACGGTACAAGGCAGGTGATGCCTCGTCCAATCCACATTAGGCATCTGTCCTAGTGACTTATTGCCCACCCTAAGATATACATAGCAGAGCAGGGTCAGAGGCACTGCGGAAAGGGAAGATCAAATCTAAGCCCACCAACCTTACTTTAATTTTGGTAGAAATATAAGCTCTCCAAGCCATCAGGCACCTCCATACAGGCCTGATGTTGAAGAAATGCCATGTAAATATACGTAAACAACAGTTTTTAATCTGTAATTATAGAGGCTGGGATATGTGATTTCCTGTATGCTCTAGAGGTGTTTTACTGACTATCTACATATACACAGCTATGGGGCGCCCTTCAGTTTGACTTGTAGTTTGACTGCAGTGAACTAATCTGTCTTCACCACAACAGTCTTCACTAATGATTTTCTCTTGTCCTTAAAAAATCATAGGCTGGTAATCTCAGCTGCAGTTAAGGCAGGGAAGCCTTTCCATTAACTTTTACAGACCAAGATTGGAGCCACGTATTCAGTGAGGAAGACGCAATGTTCAGCTCAGTGACAGATAATATTATGCACATATATTTAAACAAGATAGTCTTTTAATTTCACCAAGTATAAAAATAAGCTTTAATGCCTGCTAATTTAAAATCACACTTGGGAGCAAACATTGCCATCAGGAACTGGAGCTCCCTTCTCACTTTAAAGTTTCCCACCCACTAGCTGACCTCTGTAATTTGCTTGCAAGGAGAAAGCTGTTCTGCAAATGACCAAATTCTCACTTTTGACACGACAAATAGACTTCACCGTATGGTCTGAGCTCCCACTGCATCATGAGAAATTTCTGCCTTCCCAGATGTGTAGATAGATGGCAGTGGTTGTGGTGAAACAAGACCATGCTGCAAAGTCCCTGGGAGCTTGAGTCCTTGGGACATGGGTGTTTTTCACGCTGGCAGCATCACTGGCTGATGGAACACACCTGGATCATGCCATATATGGACAGCAGGACAGCTAGTGAAAGAGCCTGCCATACTCATCTGGTCACTGTACCTGACCTATTCTGTGTTCTGTCCACCCAAAACCATATCAAGTGTACAACAAAATGCCTTGAGTTAAGGACAAAAATACTTCCCTTTAAAACAAAAGAGACTGGACTGGAAATGCAGCTGATACCAAGTTGAGACTCTGGTCCTGTAAGTTTACTTACGAGCTTTGGAGTGATTTCTTTAAGCTTTGAACTTTTTTTTACAGGAACTGGAGCAGTGACTAGGGCAGTGCCTAATGGGGAACTACCTGATTTTGTAAAACTTTTCTCCATCTCAAGCTCTGACAGTTACATGAGACATTTCTGTCTGTATCTGAAAATGTTTTTTGTTATACTTAACCCTCTCTCCCATATGAGACATTGCCTATCCTGCTTCTCACAGTGATCAGATAATGTGCAGTTGTATCTTGGTCTATTTAACTCATTTGGAGAAATATAATAGTACTAAGTACGTGTGACAGAGCCCTATATAACTTTAATTTGTCAGTATGTCTTTCTCCTACTCCTATTTGCTAGCACAGTATATAGATACTAGCAAGCACGCAATGCAAGCTATATTTTTCTTGTCACTCCATTCTAATACTATGTCTCAAAACAGTTGCAATGTAAAAATTTTTGCTTTTCAAAACTGTTAAATTGAATAATTTCCATTTTCACTACAAAGTCTTCTGTAGATGAATGTATGTTCTTGAAAAAAAATGCTTTCACATTCAAATTAAAGCATAGAACTGTTAGAGATCAAAGTAGCTCTAACCACATAGATTACTTTCTGGTGGAACTAGAAAATTAACATGTGAAGAAAAGCATGTAAATGATGTGTAAATTATGTCACAGAGTATCTTAGAAAATATTTTTATAACTGAATCAAACTGACAGGGAAAGGAAGACTTGTTACTTGGATTTTTCAGAGAACTAACTGTTGGTAATCAAGCAAAATATAAATACTAAAGGAATATTTGCAATTGCAGCAAGGTTTTTCGTCAAGTGCAGCAGGGACCATTGTTAGGACTTGTTTTACAAGCATTCAACATTTTCACAATAATCTAAATAAGAAGGTTCATAGTGTGCTAATTAAGGTAAGAGACAATTCTAAATTGAAAGAAGTCACAAAGAATCAGTGAAGATTGAGACATAATGTGACAGGATTGAAAAGATTAGAAAAGTAAGAGAGAGAAAATGAGATTCAAACTTGGAAAAATGCGCAGTCAACGATATCTTAATAAAAAGTGCCCTATACAGGAGAGAAGTGAGTTTGAAACAAGCAAAGCATTAACACCAAGAGTAAGTGAACTGGATATTGGTTGACATGTAATGCAGAAGCTGTACAGACTACTTTCGTTCTGGGTGCCTGTGAAGAAATCTGATCCTCGGAGAGCTTACAGCAACTTCTAGGAACTCAAGGATGAAAGGAGTTCCCACACGTTCATTCACAAGGGAAAAAATAAGATGGTTGCACTCAAGATCAGGCCTGTGGCACATGAGGTTGTGCTTAAATATATGTATTTTTGAAGAATGTAAAGACCAGAAGCAAGCTAAGACTGGAAATTTCTATCTGTCAGAAAATAACTGTTGCAGAAAAGAACTATCGTGGTCTGGGATACTTAGTGGTTCAAAGACGTGCTGGTACAAAGAAATTTCTATCAGCCATAAGGATCAATGCACTATAGCTTTTTATCTCCCTATGATTTCATCTTAACAGTTAAAAGCAGTAACTTCTATTTAGTAAGAGTTGAATTTATTCCTAAGACTCACTGGAGTGAGATACAATTCTGCAGTGACATTTAAGAACACTGTAATATGAAATCAATATATCCCAGTGCTTAGAGTTTTGCTACTTTGATTGCAAGACTGCAGCTCTACAGACAGTCCAACAATCCGCTGCAGCATTAAGAGGCATTTTCTGTTTCTTTTTAAACACTGAAAATATCACTCGCCTGCGCACTAATACAAGTATTTTATTGTACATCTCTTCCATTTTTTCAATTGTGTCAGCTGATTTGTTATATTACACTCCTACTGTCACCCCTACCCCTCTGCTGTAGGTACACAAATGACAGACAATAGTACCTGTGTAAAATCCTAGCAATTTAGGGGCCCTACTTTCAATTTCAAAAGGAAGAGAGGTAAATCTCAGAGCCTCTGAATTTTGCTGTCAGCTCAGATACAGGCCCTTTGCTATGTAGTGCTCTCTGTGCTCTGGGTTTTTTCCTGCTTTGTGTGCTTGAAAAGGGGAACACTGGCTAGATAACACAGAAGATGAGAGACTGGGAAATGTGGGGTAGGTTTAGGGCTGTCTGGTTTAGGGTTAGAAGAGAAAAAAATGGATGAAATATTAATTATGATGCATTATTTCTAAGTGAACCAGCAAGAGATAAAACTTAAATGATTCTCTAAAGCCAAAAGGTGCCATTGACTTCAGGGGGATTCTTTAGCCATGAAGGATATAGGCCCATGGCCATATTCTCTCTTTGGGCTCACTTTTGTAACTGAGCACAAATCCAAATTCATGGACTAACAGAACTGCTGCATTTCTGGATCTCCTCTGAGTCTCTCTAGAAACATTTTCTTTTGGCACCGGGTCTGCAGGGAAACAGCTTCTAAGCACTGTTTAAATTGTCTCTCAACTGGTTTGCAGTGCTGTGATCCACTGTTCAGGACTCAGGTAGGTACAAGCCATGTGAGTAATATTCATACGGCCACAAGAGCTGAGAGGGAAGTTGGAGCAGATGTTCCTCTCTAAACCTGCACTGTAGGTGTATAGTTTCACAGGATAGTAGCCTAGGCCAAATGTGATAATAAAACATGTCCTAATAAACAGTATGGCAGAAAAGCTTAACTTTCTCCTGAACAATTTTCAACTAAAACACACAATGTGTTACAGAGCTGCTTGAACATGAGCACCCATGGGTGGAAAATATACTACTGATTTTAGTTGCAACTCGATTTTTTTATCAGACAGTAACTACGTTATACACCATCTCTGCATTCTATATTGAGTGGAGGCTACATCTCCAGGGTCCTCAGTAGGTCTGAGTACACACACAAATTTACAGATCTCAGTGTACATCCATGTACACGAGGCGGCAAAGTCAGGCCAGAATCACAGCAGTTTTTTATGATTTGAAATGAATCAATTTGTTAGGAGTGCTCTTGAATACAATTTTTTTTCTTCTTCTTTCTTTTTAATTAAATTCCATTAACAAAGTGTTACCTTTTGATTATATTCTCAGCCACAACTGATTCAGCTTATTTCACTTGTTGAGGTACCTAATTAGGATGCCAATCTTCGTTCCTGTTATTTCTTTATAATAGAAGTAGTACTTCCAGTGGCTTTGGTGAAGTACAAGTAGAAGCATTAGATGAACAGAAATCGTCCTTAGACAAAAAATCACTGTTGTCGCATTTCTAACAGTCTCATCTCACAGAGAGGTCTCTTTGTCACTTTTCAAACATGAAAGCAAGGGACAGGTTATCAAGGCCTTCAGGCAGAGAAGCAGGAACATCCACCAAATGCATTCAGAGTTTGTGCACTTCATGAATTCAGTGAGCTTGCTCTGCTTTGACATCCATGCAGCCGAAGTATGAATTGGTACTTTTTCACAGTGAGTACCCTGGAATTAGCTGCTATGGGGATTCTGGATGTTGACAAGAACACGGATGGTTGGCTGAAGAGATCATTTAACCCTGCTAGTAATGAGCTCATTTGAAACAAGCCCATTCCTAATTATCACTTGGTTATGATTGATTCATCACCTGCTTTGATGCTCCTACTTAATAAACAGAACATGAACCGCTGGGTTTAAGAACTACATAATTTGCAGATTTTGGTAAAAACAGAGCTGCCTCAATATTATGTCAATTAGTTCCAGACTGATTATCTTTCCTTTACTCTCTGTATGTGTGTGCACATATACACACATATGAACATGTAACTATTGTTTACCTGTGTATGGAATGCCTGTAAGACATTTTAATAAAGACAGTACTGGAGTTTAGCTTATATATACACATTGCACTACACGAATAAGAATTTTCCTTACCTATTTCACTCATGGATATCCCTGGAGCTAATTGCCCGTTGCTGAAAGAGCTATAGGTAAACAAGTTTGGTACAGAGGTGAGGTCATAGATAGGTTCCTGCTTTATCTGTTTGATTCCAGTCATGTCTAACCCAGACTGGTCTGGGGAGGGCTGGGCAGAATCCACGTTATAATAACCCTCAGACTTCGGCAGATCGATGACGTGCCCGTTTGAGTAGGTGCTGCCAGTTTCGTTATTCAGATTGTTCAAGCCATTGCTGATGCTGTTGCTGTACACCCTGGTGAGGGCTTCTGCCGCACCACTCTGCTGCTGTCGCTGTTCCTGCAGTCGCTGCTGGTGCTTCTGCACTTCAGCATACAAGCTATCCCTCTGCTTTTTGGACATTCTTCCAAATTTCACAGCTGAAAAGCAAAGCACAATGCGAACCATTGTCGCCTTTAAATTTTTCTTGATTCCCCTCAACCCCACCACTCTTTTGATATTTACTTTCAGGGTTAATTTTGCTGTGGAAACATCTTTTTCTGTGGAAATGAGAAAGGAGGCAAAGCTTTATGCCATATGCATCTCATAAAGGAAAAGATATTATGTACTTGAATTTACCAGGTGACAACAATGACTCCTATTTGATGGGAGGACCTCAGTCAAGCAATTTGCTTTCCACTCTGAATGTTAAAAAGACCATGCATCCTTTTATATCTGTGTTCACTGAACAACAACCCAGAGCTGTATGAAATGTACAGTCTGTAAATTCACATCCATTTACTAACTTTCCACGGACCTTTAAACAGTACACTAACAAGATCAGTATTCCAGATGAAAACAAGTCCTAAAGCCTTATTATCACATCCTTTCAATGAATTGTTATATTTCCACTTAAAAAAATAATCTTACAGGTTAGAAGCTAGAGAAAAGTAACAGAATTGAAGGTAAATAGCACAAATGAATGTCATCTTTTCCACAGAGGAAAGTCTGGGGGATTTATACAATCTCCATTTTAATAATCTCTGTGCACAAATCCATGTACTCCTTCTGATGAGAAAGGAAGGAAAACACGAGAGGGCAAACCATTTTCCCCAGAAACATGGTTCATTACAGCAAGACTGAAATTTTTAAAGGTGACAGGCTGATCAGTGTGGAACTAGGAGGAGTAAATTCACAGCCTGCATATACAGTAGATCATAACTGATCATCACTCTCCACCCTCATCTCTCTATAAATTCTGGTCTTCTACTGGGCTAAATCTTGGGATCCTAGAGCATAGGTAGTTGTTGATTGTGCTATAAAACAAATGAGAGATACACTGAGCAGAATTCCTCAGAACAGGTAAGAGGACACCCAAGAAATACAAATTTCTATGTATTATGGATTGTATTTTCTATACTGTGTATTTCCTGTACATCTGAAATTTGGATCAATTCAGAATCACCACATTTATTAGCACAGAACTCTCATTTAGGCCTCAAGGGGAGTTTGAGCCTATATGTGGATAAATGTGAAAAGTCAGGAAAATAAACTGAAAAAGTAGAGCATAATATGAAAATACAGTGCCAAAACAACAAGATGAAAGCTGCTTAAATTGATTTTCACTTTTTTTTATACCAATAGGGTTTTTTTCTTATTGCCAACCTCAGTTTAGTTGCAGCCCCACACTCAGGCTGCAAGTTACCTCACACAAACTCAGCCTGCTCCTGGAATCGGTCCATGGTGTGCTGCATATCCTTATAGACAATATACAATGACTGTATTTTGAATAATTTTGAATAATGCAACTGTGTATTTTCTTCAAATTTAGAGCCTCAGTAATAAAACAAAACATCCACTGTTTATCCTCATTATATATTCATTAATTGGATTCTCCAGCTGCTGCGAATCAGCATCCTGCCTCTGCATGATAAAAATGAATTTACTACAGGGCTGAGAGGTAAAAATCACATGGAACTTTTCTGTTAAAAAAATCGTACAGCCAAATTCAAATTTGCAAGAGCTTTTAATCATAAACAGTCATAAACACCACTATATAAACTACGAGAGAATAAAATGATGTTGTTGGAAGAATCACTCGTTTTGTCTGTATGCAGTATCCTGAATTACTGGATGGGAAGACAGTGCTGTCAGTCACATTAAAATGCCTCTGTGATACCTTAAATAACTGGAAATACACTACTTCCAGGAGGAAAGCATGTGCTCTTAAATTACTGAAATGTTACTGCTTTAATCACCACGAAGAATTAGGAGCTCAGGTGTCAAGTAAACTGGATGATAGGACCAAAAAGAATCCACAGATTAAAGGCCAGATTGCAAGGCCCCTACCAGACTGGTGAGACTGGTGAACAAGTCATTTCAGTGAGACATAAGACACTTAAACAATAATAGTTGTCTGTGGACCATCTAAAGAAATAGTGCTTTAAATAACTTCTCCATCAATAACTGTTAATTTCAAAATATGCATTTTGTGTATACCTTTTAAGACAGAAAACTGTTTCCAGGCAAATGAAATTAATCTAAACTGCTTTTAAAAATTAGAACATTTTTTTTCTTATACTCTCTGACTATATAAAATGTGTTTGCGAGCTGAAAACCCCTCCACATTGGAAGTGGTGACTATGACATGTCAGCTGTGGGCAACTTTGGCCAAGTCTGCCACTGCCTGCAGCACTGGTGCGATGCACGTTCTCAGCCTGCTGATCTTGGCATATCACACCTCATTTTGGATGGTGTACCAGAGCTCTACAAGGACCAAAGGATCCTGAGATGGGATTGACTGTGGAGCTTCCCTCTGGTGGGGGATCCATTTTCAGTGCTAAATAAGGAAACATTCTTCTACAGACCCAGCTAGGGACAGGAGGCAACGTCCAAGCAAAACAAGTGGGGTTTTTTCCAATGCAAAAGATATGGTCAAGTGTGCTCATTAAAGTGAACAGAAACCCCTAATGCTATCAAAGTGTAAATTCATGTAGGGTTGTGCCTGCTTACTATCACAAACCTTTAGAGATCTCAGAAAAAGGGATGTTTTCCCATATCAGTATTTAATGTTAGGATAAATGTTAATGTTTAATATAATGCTTAACACAAACCCAGCTCTTCAGAGGTCACCTTTTTGTGCTCTGTGCTTTTGATCAGAATAATGTATTTCACTTCTGACTCTTTCTGTTCTAAACTAATACTGCTCTCCATTTTGTGATTCTCTCCATCCCTCTCCATGGAAATAACCTTCTTTGTTAACCGAATGGCAAAGACCATCTCACAGTGCATGCATTACAAAGCAAAGAGCTTCTCCTCTCTCTTTTTGCAGAAATCTACAGGGAGTTTAAATAAGTTAGCAGTGAAGAAAAGTTTCAAAGGGCTCAGATGTGAAGCAAGAATTTGACTCCTTACCATCTCGAGACATTCCCAGGGCAAGACATTTCTGCAGTCGGCAGTGTTGGCAACGATTTCTGTTGGTTCTGTCAATTAAACAGTTCCTCTGTCTTGGACAGGAGTAAGATGCATTGTTCTGCTGACTCCTCCGAAAAAATCCCTTGGGGCAACAGATCAAGAAAGACCAGGTATTATCATGAGCATCTATATGTGCATGTGCACACATGCATGGACACACACACACACACACACAGAAGCATGAAAACAACTACTCTAAACTCTTATTTAGTGCACTGCTACTTACGCTGTGGCTTTGCAGATATGGTCATACTGTATTAAAGAACATTTACTTATAAGGAGAATTGTGCTTTATTCTGTAAAGAACATAAGTCTACTTCGTTACAACTCAAACATTAATGTTACAGAATGCATTTTTATAGTGCAATAATGACCATGTATCATCTAACACTTGCTCCTAATAGAGGAAAAGCTTGCCAGCATTTGTAAGAGATTACTTAAAAGTACTTGTTTTGACTAATTTTTTCCTTTAATGAAGAGACTTGTAATAACTGTTACTGGGTATGTATAGCATCAGAAGCTGAAGTCAGCTGTTCACTTTAATCTGGCAAATGTTGATCTGATCTGGAGGGGCATATGCTTCTGGA
Source organism: Climacteris rufus (assembly GCA_013398175.1). Classification (NCBI taxonomy): domain Eukaryota; kingdom Metazoa; phylum Chordata; class Aves; order Passeriformes; family Climacteridae; genus Climacteris; species Climacteris rufus. Next base: position 54,663 of record VZRZ01006337.1, on the reverse strand, counting down.
GTGAAGTAATTCAAATTCAAGCTTCACAAAAGCACTACGATATAATGACTGTATCAAGTAAAGCCAACACACAAAGAAGAAAGCAATACCTTTAAATACTATCATGAGAACATAATGGCATTTTCCATGGGCTGTTTGTCTAGAGATCTGAGGGCTAGACGGAAAGTTTATATACCTAAATCCTACTGAGCCTTCCAGCTGCTATGAGGTGGTGCCAAGAGTGACACCAAAAGGTACTATTATGGTAGAAGTAACATGAAGTAGCCAAGGTGACAAGAGGAATGAAACCAGGGGTGAAGATAAATAAAAATAAATATATTTATACTAAATAAATAAATAGAAATAAAGGTCAGGAGGATCTGCAAGTCCAGAGAGAGAAAAAAAAAAAAATAGAGAAGTTCATTAACCAGTCTGGCAATTTTAGATGCAAGCAGCTGCAGGTTGTGTGGTGGGAAAGCTGAAGGATAGCCTGGCCACTGCAGGAGGCTATGAGGAGTAAAACAGCAGAAACATCATTACTGCAGTTACACCAGTCATTAGAAGTGATACCAAAGTGGTTGTGCCTTTCTGGGCTGGCTTGCAAACACCTTGGAATGAAGCCAGGAGGTAACAGCTGACTTCATTTATTGGGAAAAAACCGCATATTTCTGCACAGGTTGATGGGTGCTAATACTGAGCAATAGAAAAAGAGAAGTCACAAGGTAACAGTGCTACAGATTATACATGAGTTCTCATTCAAGTCCTGGTGAACTGAATTAGGGCGTTGTGGGGTGTCACTAAGAGGTAACAGGCACGGTGTTCCATCAAGGACACCAGCAGTGCTAGTTCTTGAGATTGAGCATAAAGAGACCCACTTGAACTGGCTCAAACTTGTCCTATCAATGATTGTAGTGTATCTAAAATTAAATTTTATGATTTGCACTTTTGAGAAAATAGATGTCCTTTGGGGGAACTCTCAAAAAAATTCTGGTGAAAACTTATCTGATCTTAGCTGACCAAAACTATCCCGAAATTGTGGAAGTGCATTTAATTTAAGACTAAATGGATGCTAATTGCAGATATTTTTACTCTCTTTGCTGAATTTTACAGCCAGTTTTGGTTTTGACTTGTGAAGGGTTTTCTCTGTTCAGGTTTAGATTTTAACAGCATCTATGTCGATATGTCGAAAATTAATTACATAATGTTAAAAAAACCCACACAACCATTTAGCATTGACAGTGCCTTCTCCCGTAGTACTTTTGTTCCCAGGTTGATCTCAGAGGAATCTGTTTTTTCTTTGCCCCTCTCAGAAAAAAAGGACCATATTATGAACCAAGGGTTACATAATAAAATTAATTTACAGCATGTAATTAATTTTTCTGAGGAGAATTTTATGGTCTCATTCTTCTGTATAAGATCTAAATACTGTCTTATAAAGTAGAGGTAATCCTTTCATTTCATTTTTAGGGTATCTTTATACAGTATTGGCTATATTCACTCAGAATAATTTTATTTTGTGTGAAGGAAGATGTAGTGCCTTACTGAGGAGCTAAAGAGTTAAAGACAGATCTCCTAGTGCTTCCAACACTGACAACATGTCTTCCTGAATCTTGAACAAATCACCTCATCCACCACCCACAGTCACTCTGAGAAAGGAAATAGCCAAATGAACTGCTTTCTAATTCATGAAAAAGAGTGGCAGAAAGTACTTTGCTCTGAGGGTAGGCAGAAGAAATGATGAAAGGCTTCTTAGCAAAGAAGGAGCTACAGAGACAGATGGAACGCAAACTCATTTTCAAGTTTTACCCTTTCCATAATAATAGTGTCAGAGTTGCAAATTTACTCAGTGGGTCCAGCAGGTCCACTGCATATGCATATTCAGCACAGGCAGGCATGCATAGAAACCAGTAATATTTATGATGACCCTACAGGACTTGGGATGTGGATTTGCAGCAGCATAGTTAATGGAGGGACAACAAGTTAGAGGGTTTTGTGTTCCTTGAAGTTTGTAGCATGCCACTGGCAGTGTAATTCTTGGATGCTGTGTCCTGATATGCTTGCGGCTGCCTGGTGCCTGGCTCAACATGTGTGCGTGCTTGTGGAATGATTCTAGCCTCTTTCTTCCACACATGGACTTCATTCTTAATAATTTCAGTTTTCTAACACACTGAGACAAAAAGAGCCAGAAATTACCAGTATGCAGGCCAAGTGAATAGTTATTTAAATGCTGAGCATTTAAATGAAGAGCAGAGCTGCACAGCCAGAAACAGTGCTTACCTTAACAGAGAGCTCTGACAGACTAAGATGCCTCCCAGTGGAACTGATGTGAAAAACTGACATCTTTTTTTCACACAGGCTCACAGAACAAGATTAGACTAATTGAACTGATACAGCAAAACTGGCGCAAACTCAATAGGGTTAAAACAGTTATAAGTGGAAGAGAATCTCTTTATCTCAATAAGCAGTCTACTCACAGAGCACAGTGGCATCATCCCTTCTTGAGGCACACACAATGGCCAGCACTAACCCTAACTACTTCTGCAGGAGACTACACCCCTAAACACTCTGTGGGCTCTGAGTACAGAGAGAAAAATGATCTTTTTTTGCTTGAAACAATTTTCTTCAGTAGCTTTTGTGCCAATTTTGAAGTATCAGATCAATTAGTTTAATCCTGTTTCATGTAATCATCATAAGAAGATGCTTATTTCTAGTCCAGTGTCAAAATAAGACAAAGACACAAAGACAATTCTGCTTGGAATTGTTAATGTTCCTGAAAAAAACCCTGATCTTTACTAGTGTATTGGTTCTCAATGCAATAGCATTAAAGTATTTCTTTCAGAAATAGATGCACCCAAATTTTCAGATTTTTCAGATCTACTGTTTTGTAAGACATTAAGTACAGACTTGTGATTTCAGTCTGCAAATATGCACCCATTTTCACACGTCCCAGTTTGTGTGTTTCCACATAGAAGAAATCAGAGATGCTGCCTCTCTATCTTTGACGTTTCCCATTTACAATTAAAACTGAAATACCAACATGTAATGTGAAATTCTGGTTTGTCATGAGTAATAATGTAATTCCTTAGATAATAAAATCTCAGACAAATTTTAAAACTGAAAATTGAAGCCTTTGTTCTCTTTTCTTGGGGTCTGATTTGTGTTATTTGAACTAATGCCTGTGATAATATGTTAATATCTCTAAGCAGCATGGAAGAGTCTTATGTGTCTCCCCTTTTCCCTTTTTTTTTTAACCTCCAATTCCCAGCAACTGCCCTGCACTGAAGCCTATGAGGAAGAAGACAAAGGATCCTTTTAATACTGCTCATAATGTAAGGCATTCTTTCTTTTGGAGGTTACACTTTGGCCTGCAGATAATGCAAAGGAGATAAAAAAACTCACACCTATAAGCTCTTAAAATGTTGACCAGAAGTAACATGCCAACTGTAACGCTACACGGGTTGTATAGGAAAAAAAATAAAAAATCCATCTCTCTCTAAGCTGATTTAGGGTAGAACAGGTGTGACTTCTGTTGGTGTCAGCACTTACACTGCATCAGATGTAATTAATTCATGTTTCAAACAAGGAGGTAGCTCTAAAGACTATTTGATAAAATGGAAAGCAACTAGGAAAATTAGGCATGAAATGCATCTTTATCAGCAGCAGGCTCTACAGCCTTTGGCACCACTTCTTTGAAAGCATTTAAGACTGTATCATTGTACACAAATGCCTGAGGCTAATGCAAATGATGATGACTGTGCTGTATTAAAATTTCATACCTTGCAGCCTTCACATGTGATGACGCCATAGTGTATTCCAGAGGATTTATCACCACAAATTTTGCATGGTATCACTTCAATTTGTGCTGAAAAAGAAGCAAGACAAATATTTTGGGTATCTAATTGTATTTAATTTCTTTCTCAAAAGAAGATCTTCAGAGCTAGAGCTAGAGAACAGTTAACAGTCAATGAGTTCACCCCAAACAATATAAAACTGCTTTGTATTGTATGTCTGTTTCTGAATGCTTTGGTTTGGCAAATTTTAAATGCTTCACATCACGTTGTTTCTGCCATATCCCACAAAATGCTTCAACTTTTTAAGATGTGTCAAAATTAGTAAGTTTTTCCTAATATTCCATTTTTTAAAGTATATTTTTGTACTGGTTAATTTCATAATCATTATTGCTCATGACAGTCATTAGGGGTCCTAAATAATAATCTAGATTGTCCTTTCTTACATACTTCAAATATTTGTGACTTTCAATTTTTCTGAGGTAGAAATACATGTGTATTTTGATGCCTTTTTTAAAGAAGAGTAGAGGTGATGAAATTTTCACTTTCTTCAGATTACATCTTCAAGGCACAAAGATACTAATACCTGTCAGAAACAGGTCGGTAAATACTTGCTCCACCTCCCTACCTCTTCAAACTATTTGTTTCGATGCTAGGTCACTGGCAGGCAAGGCCCACAGATGGAGTTTCGGTAGCCAGTGCCTGTGTGCTAGAAAAGTCAGGTCCAGTCTGAAAATGTTTAACTATGGACATGGTCCAGACCCTTTTATAAACATAGTGGTCATTTAATTCTGAGAAGAAAAACACATTTCCAGATATTATTTTTTGCTTACACAGCTGTTTGTTTCCCTCCATTATTTTGAATCCTATGTCTTTCCTGTGATGACAGTGTAAGAGCACATAATTTGAAATATAAGGAAGAACTGTACCTTTTGTTTTCCAGTCAGATGAACTGAGAAGAAATGTTTAACCTATTTTCTTTCCCTTTCACTTGTTTTCCTATGTAGGATGCATGCCTCCCTGCTATTCTCCTCCTACTTGGAAGCAGCATCGTATTTGGAAAGTACTTCTGGCAGATGTTTCTCCATGTCCAGGGCAGGAATAGCAGTAGTTCTCTGCAACTCAAGTCATTAATCAAATCCTTGGGCAGAAAAGCTTTAGTAGTAGAGCTTCCCCAAGCACAAGGATAACTAACGGTTAGTGCTTTAACAAGACACACGTAACTCTAAAATGGATTGAGGTAGGGAAACAAGACTATTGTCCAGATGCTAATCCTAAAAAAAGCAACCCATTTCAAACTTGTGGGCTGTTGAAAAGATTAAAAAAACCTGAAAAAAACCATACTTCAAAATGAATGCACACTGTGAGCTAAGCATTAAATATGTTTGTACAGAGGATGCTGTGAAAATATTATCATATAGCCTGGATTTTGCCCCATTTCTACTTATGATTATCATTTGTCTCTTTTATCAGAAGCCAAGAGTTTCCTTCCTACCACTTCCTCCTTCCAACCACTTTGTAGTTAAACAATCAAAACTCAGTACTGTGTCCCAGTGAGCCACCACCACACTTCCCATTTAAAGGTGCACTGTGTCCCCTGCTCCTGTATCCTCCTATTTAGTGTAGAGGCTTACAGGGCTAAATAACATAAGGTGAACACTAGCAGGCCCTCTACTTTGGAAAGTCAGTTAACAATTCCCTTGGGACAGCATATCCCAAAGAACCCAGGAAGGAGGAACTTAAGAGGGTTGGATGAAGAGACTTTAGCTCACCACTATGAGCTTATTTTCCTGAGATACTGTTTCAGATCTAGCATATTTTTAGGCATTGCTTAGGCAAGAAAACCAGTTTAAAACTGCTCCTAATCCATGTTGTACAGAGGAAATTCCTTACAGAAAAGCACCTGCAGTTCTTTTGAATTTTTGCCAGGTTGATCAAGCTCAAAAATTCCTATGCCTTATGCCCACTGGGATAATAAAAACATTTAAATATGTGACTGCTGTGAGTAACTGCTCACAGGTCTCTGCTTGAGAGTCATGTGGATGGAGAAAGACTCAGCTCTGGAACCATGTGCTGCTTTATGTTTCAAAGACATATGTCAATGTCAGAGGTAGGAACTACAATGAGAATGTAAAGACATCTTCAGGAAAAGACAAGACAGAAAAAAATGCAATAAAAATATGGAGGTACTTTTAATGTGACTTGCATAAACCATTTGTAACTCTGATAGAAACAGAGAAGAATTGATCCTGTGACACTGATTGCATTTAGTTACACTACTATTTAATGTACGCAATCAATAATTTCATGCATAGGTTGCAATTATAAGTTCTACATTCATGGTATTTGTGGAACAGGTCCCTAAATGCTAAGGCCTTGTGTTTCAATTAATATGTAAAAAATATTTTAGACTCATGACTCTTCAGTTAATTCAACCCTTTATTCAAAAAAACCAGTTCTATAAATTAGTAAGTACAGGTTGTCCAGGAAACTGCTACCATTGCTCCTTAGAGACCTCACAGAAAAGACACCCTTTGGACATAGAAGACATTTGGGTAAGTTTGGAAAAGTATATTTTTCTACTGTCCTCTAGACATTTCTTTTTGTCCATAAAACAGTAGAACAATTTCAGGATTCATAACAGAACTCGATGGTACAGGCCAGATAAAGAAGAAGCCACTGTATTCCCAGAAGGGTCTTGAGATACTGTAATGAACATAGACTATACTATGTTTCTTTCATGGATATAATCACAGGTCACAGATCACAGAATATTCCGAGTTGAAAGGGACCCACAAGAATCATCAAGCCCAACTCTTAAGTCAGTGGCCCATATGGGGACTGAAACACACAACCTTGATGTTATTAGCTGTCAGCGGCTGCTACACCTTTTGCACATTCCATCTTTGTTTGTCCATCTATGGTCCTATGTTGGTTTTTAAAATTTCTTTCACCTATAAGACCAACAAACAGTTCAGTTACCTGTATATCAGACTCTCTTTACAGCTTTCTTCTGAATTCCTTAAAAATATAAAATGCATTGACTAAGTACCACTTTCTTAAATATTGAGGCAAAAATGGAATGAACAAACAATAATGGAGTTGCCACAATGATGACGTCAAGCAGCATGGGAATAGAACTTAGTTTCTCCCAATGTAGTTAACATGAGGAAGGAGTAAGAGCAAAACTACTTAGCTCCACTTTGAAGGTCTTTCCACTCCCCTTCTCACCAAGTCCTACTCTAATACTATGAGTAAGAATAATGGCTCCTGTCTCTTTTCAAGCAAGCCTCAACCTGAGTCTATTTGTCCAATTTTTCAATAAGCACATTGAGATGTATTATGCAATAAAACCACCATCACCCTCACGTCTAACAAAACATTTACAATGTTTGGATGCATGCTGCATTACGATTGCTCCCTATCACCAGCTGTAGCTCCTTTCATCAGTACCACAGGGTCATATCTTTGCACTATTCAGCTCTTATTTCATACTTAAGTTGAAAGATATTTAGGACAGCGAACTGCCTCTAGTTTTACATAACATTCTACAAATTGTAATGCCACAATGGAAATTAACTAATTCTATATAACTATTAATAACAATTCACAGATGATGGAATAACCTCCTGGAATCTAATTCATTTTCTCAGGACAACAGGAAGCAGGGTGGAATTCTATCAGGGAAGCAAATCTGAAATTGTCTCGCATATTTGAAATGAACACTTGGATAAAAACAAATAGGTAGTTAAAAACTTCTTCAAACAAGACATTAGCTCCAATGCTATCCCAAGAAAAATAAAAAGTACACTGAACTGCTTATTTATTTTTTTTTTACTAGTAAAACATTTACTCATGGGCACAAATTTAATTATCCTAAAACTAGGAAAATAATCAGGTTTCAAAAGTTGTTATATTGGTGAAATTAGGAATGAATCTCTAATGGGATACACAGTTAATTTTCTGAATTCCTCCTGAAAGAAAGATTAGAGTCAAAAAAACAGCTAATGTGTCTGGTGTGTATTTGTGGGGATTGTCACTCACATGCATATAATGTCTAACAGAGAAAAACAAAGCACACATTTTATGCAACTTTAGTTTAATTTCTGAAGAATTTCAGAGACAGGATTATGATATCCCAGACCTGTAGCTTTCGATTAAGGGGGAAAAAAGACCTGAGCTTTCAATACTTAGTTCTTGATCAAAAGATGATAATAAAGAATGCCAGGCATAAACTCTGAAAAGAAAGTCCTCTTTCTAATTTGTTGATCCAGGAAGGATTGCACTTGGAAGCATCAAGGCTAATCAGAAAACTGATAGTGAAAAAACCAGTTGCTTCACCCTTCGAGAATTCCCATCATTTTTTATTTGGAGTTCTTTGAATAATTCTGGTAGTTTGGCCTAGTTTCAACTACTTTCATGTTTCTATCCATAAGTGAGTTCAGATTAAGTATATTCAGCATTTTTATCTACTTGCCAATTCTGCCTTTTTTTATCCTGACCTCTGTGAGTAGGAAATGCTTTTTTCCTTGCACGTTACTGTCAACAAAAGTTTCCAAGGTAGGCTGCCATCTAGACCTTGGCATCCACTTTGCTACAGGAATAGGTGTTCTCTGGTTTCACAGCAAGACTTTGTACCTAATAATCTGAAAATATACAGCTGAGGATACTAGTTATGTTTACGGCCTCTGTCATACCTCATGCAGTGAGACCTATATAGTTAGTAATATCTCAGCAAGTTAATTAATTCCACATAATGTTAATTGATATGTCTGTAGATACACTTGCTGTCAATCAACCCCCAAATGAACTGTTAAACTGATGGGACACAATTCACCCTTTTATAAAATCACTTTCATAAAATCTTAGCACTTTTGCACAGTGATTGACACATTAAACTCTGACTGTGGGTATGGACCTATGGACCCTGGACTTTGTTAGAACAACAAAGACTGTCTGCATGAGCAGCAAAACTCATGAATCCCAAATATGCCATCCCACATCTCATGAACAGAGATACACAAAACCCAAGAAGCAGCTGTTCTTTTATATCTCTGTGTCTCACTGGGCACACATATTAGATGTCATCTGTACATGCTATGTAGAAACATGTCATGAATATCAAGGTAAGTGGTAGTCCTGGAAGTTGGATATTGAATAATCTGATAGACCACTGCTCAAAATAGAAATGTGTGCAAAACCATTTTTTTCCCATAAATGCATGCAATAATCATGTCTGATTTCTTTCATGGTCTCACACTCTTTGCTGAGGTTCTTTTAGTTTATAACCAATGGCACCCGGAAGGTTATTTGGTGATATGTTTTTTTTTCCCCTCCTTCTTCTATGATTTTCCAGTGGGAAAAAAAATAATAACAACAACAACACAAACAAAACAAACAAACAACTCCAACAACAACCCCCTCAAAAACCCCAATACAAACAAAAACCAAAACCAAACAAAAACCAAATCAAACCACACCAACTCAAAACCCACCAAAACCTGAAACAAACCCCCCAAAAAAGTGCACTGAATTGTATAGCAACTCTTCTTAACAGATGAACTCTGCCTTTTATTGCATGGCTATTCTAAAGACTATTGGAAAAGAATATTCTAAAACCCCAAGTTTTTTTTTAATGAAAAGCTTTTATGTAGTTAGTCTGTGCATCCTTATTTTATGCATTTAAAATCTATTAAAACTAAAGATGAAGCCCTAGAAATATGTATGATAATGTCTCTAAAAGTTTAAAATTACATGCTATATATTAGCCTTTTTGCATATGAAGAAATGTTCTTATATCTGCAGTGCAAATACATGCTTTGGAAGATGTCTTCATGAGTTTCATGCCAATAGTAATGTTTACTGACCATTGTAAAATGCTTTGAAATAGAAGAAGTAATATGAGTTCAAATGATTATGGCTGCTCCACGTCTAAAGGTAATTTAATACCATTCATATTATCTTTTTGTTACACAGTAATTTTGGAGCAAGACTGGAAAGAATGATATACACAGATTATTTGCATTTACATTCAGTAGAGAAGGTGAAATTATAAGGAGAAAAATTAACACACTGTAACAACCTTTTCCCTAAGTGTTAATAAGAACTGAAATAAGAAGAAAATGTTTTGTTCAGATATTGTTTCTTTCCTTTCCTAAGTGTAACTACACTGAATCTAGAAGTGTTACTTAATAATTTTTGGTTGGACTAGATGATCTTAAGTGTGTCTTCTAACCTAGTTTATTCTGTGATTCTGTAATTTCTGAATAGTAAAAAGTTGTTATGTTTGTGATGGTCCAAGCATACAGATGAGATCAGATTTTCAGATAGATTTTCTATCTCTTATTAGACCAAATAGATATTATTTATCTTTTTATAAGAAGTGCTTTTGGACCCAAGGGATACATTCTTTGTAGAAGAAATACTTTTGGACCCCTAGTTTTTTATCATACCTTTGGAGTAAAGGACTTGAAACTTAAAACAGGTTAAGGATAACTGCTCCAAGCTGAATCTTGTTATGGTAATCAACTAGAAAAGCTGCAACATCTGCAAGGCTGGATGATTCTATGTGAAGCAAAGGTAGTTGTGAGCAAAAGAACCATAAGAGTTTTAAGAACAGTGATATAACGTTGTGAGATAATGATACATTTTGGATCACAAGTCTTTTTTATTTTTTGCAAAACTGATTATTTCAATTAACTAAAATAGTTTGTAAATTAACAGAGAATCTGGATTTTCGTTGGGTTATTACAAGACAGCAGTGGTGATGCAGTTTCTTGGACTCCAGAAAAATACTATACAGCTTTGTTGCCAAGAATGTCAGTCCAGCACACAGTGAAACACTAAGAGATTAAGAACCTGATGAAGGTAAAGAAATTGCTACCTAGAAGCTTGTTTGTTTCTTTAATTTGGACAAGATTAAAGAGTGGCTGAAGAACATTAACAAGCACAAGTGTTCAGGGCTTTCCCAGACTTTTTTGGAATGGTTTGCAGGCAAGGAAGACAGCAGAAGAGAAGCAGAACTGCCTGTATCCTCTGCAGGGCAGTGATGACTAATACCAAGTACAGCCCACTGTCCAGATCCCAGAAGACAGAATTGAGGTGCCTTGTCACAAGCTATGGCTCAAAACTTGATCCCTGAAAGGCTGTGCTCAAAGAGGTCAGAAGGTGTCAAGGGATCAGGAAACTCTGATAGCTCACCTACCACTCCGTAAATCTGTATAGAAGTATTTTCACTGCTTCTCCATGTGGACTTTTCTCTATTAATCTACAAACTCTTTTCCCTCGAAACTCAAATTCATGGAAATGACATGTGTAACTTCGAAGGATGGTGCAACAGTAACACAAGTTATTAGCCATCAAAAACATATTGCCAAACTGATGATTTGGGCTCCACATGTGAGTTAAATCAGTTATCCTGGGTCTCAAAAAGAGCTCAGGAACTTCCCTTATTCATAGGGAAAGACTTCAGTTTATAATATATGCTGAATTATTACTGTACAGTTTCTGCTTCCCTCAAGGAGTCAAGCCATGGTTCTGCTGATACTGCACACTTTACCTAAAGGGATTATTATGGTAATCCCAAATATTATACTACCCAAGCTATCTTATACTTGAGCTCATCAGATCCAGTGTTCTGCAAATAATCTCTAGCAGCTTTAGCTAGTGTTTATATAATATGGTCAGGATGACTGAGTAGTGATGACCATGCCTTCTATGCAACTCTCTAAAACAGTGAAAGCGCACCTGGTTAAAAAATAGCAGCCTATATAGAAAATATGTTGCATAAGCAAAGTTCTTTCCTATGAGAATTATACTTAGTATTTACTCTGCCAAACTGTTTGCTGTAATTTGTGGATGTTTCACTTAAGATGTTTTACAATATATCAGGCATTTAGCAGGACAAATTATTTTCCCTCCTTATTTCTCCTTACTCAGAAAGCTGCTTAGTGTCCCAGCTGGCCTGTTGTTTCATGAAGACAACAATCCATGGCTGTATTTGTTTCCCTTCTGGATAAATGGACTAATGAACTTTGCAAAGGAAGAGTTCAGATACCATGATAAATATTTACAGTCCGTCCTGCCTACTGAAGCTGGTTGAAATGGCCATATAGCTTAGAGTTAATTCTTTATGTTAGATATGCACAGATTCCTGCTGAACAGTTACAGAGCTGAGCAACACAGAGACAGATGTTGCAGGAACATGCTGTGAAGACCTGTTTTCTAGGCTGTGGGATCACACACGACCATATCTTTCCTCACACCCAGCCAAGTGTTACTGCTTGCTGGAGTGAGATGGAAATGAACTTAAAACTTCATCCTGTAGTGGAAGGAAGGTGTAGTGGTTATTCTTAGCTCTGACTGTGGCAGCACCTTGTTCCTTTGCTACTGCATTGCAGATGCAGCACACTGACAATCTTTGTATCTCTCCTCTCCTCTCCTCTCCTCTCCTCTCCTCTCCTCTGCTCTTTTTTTTTTTTTTCAGTTTA
>VZRZ01006337.1:0-42202 GCA_013398175.1 Climacteris rufus | reverse complement strand
CCTCTCCTCTCCTCTCCTCTCCTCTCCTCTCCTCTCTTCTCCCCTGTTAATTTTTGCACAGTTTCATTTGAATGTTCACAATTTCCTATACTTTCAATAAACTCAAACCCAGAATTCTATGCCAAGCAAAATCTTCTAGGGAAATGAGGATTGTTGTACTGTTAGATTACAGCAGTGCAGCAAAATGAGGATCTAACTTGTATTGTTTGGGACTTTGTGTGACTGCCATCACAGTCAAAGGAGCAATTTTCAATCCATTTTCCTGGATCACTTTTCTTGCAATAGCTTACATAAGACACAATATAACTCTTACAAAGCAAAATTTTAGGAGATACAGGCAATAACAAACATATAACAGTGATTTCAGTCTGAAATGACTCTGAAATCCTTCTTAGGATTGCTGCCTTCTTAGAACTTTTTTAATTCCTTCATATTTCTTCGTATTTTTGGTAATCACTATGAATTTTCACTTTTGCACATTCCTATTTAAATCTTTGCTCCATCTTTTGAAAAGCATTTAAATCAGCTGGAGATATTCTTGGATTTGCATCTGTTGCTGTCTGAAAAAATGTTACACTTACCAGCTGTCTACTTACTAATTTAATTTGCCAGCTTTTAAACACAGTAGGAAGAATTAATCTTTAGTAAAATTCCAAGTGCCGTTGTCTCAACACTTGTATAGCATGTTTAATATTTCCCTATGTATTTCTCACAGTAATGTCCCATATTTTTAAGGAAGTGGAGAATAAAAATATTTCAACTCACCAGTTGCATCAGGTTTTATTTTGGGTTGAATATCACACATTTTGTTGTAAATAAATAAGATTTCCAGGAGCAGAACAGTAGTCTTCCTACTAGCCTACTGATTCACAGTTATACCTGTGCTGTTGCAGAAGTGGAGTATTAACAGACTGCATTAACAAGATTAAATGGAAGAAGTAATAAGGCACAGACTGTTCCATTTCATTAAATAAGGGAAGAAGACTGCTGGAGGCACTAAGTAATGAAACAATATTTTCTTTTGATACTTTATTAATGCATTTTCTATTTCAGTCCTAAAATGTAAAAAAAAATTTTTTTCTGGAAATTCTGAAAGTAAATCTCACCTTTCCTATGCCATTAGTTTTTGTTTCAGACATATATAAGATACGGAGGCTTAGAGTGGCAGATGTAAAGATGCCAAATTATTACAGATAAAATCCTCATCTGAAATGACACCTATATCCTGTGTACTTTCAGTCAGACCTAAAAAGTAAGTTTTCTTCCAGTGTTTTTAGATGTCATGTGACAGACCTGTCTAAATTGCCCCTGTTGAACATCCATTACATTAAAGGAATATTAATTGAATCCCAGTTGTCCTTAGGTTGTAAAATAAAGGGGAACTTAGGGGTTACCTCTCACTATTAATCTCTAACAGAGGTGCTCAGAGACTGGAACTACTGTTTTTTTCTTTCCCCTAGGCTTCTATAATGGCTGGAATTGCATCCCAGTTCATAGGTTATCTTTGCAAAGGCATGCAGTTGCTGATATGCACCAAATGTGGTGCAGTTGAACACAAGGATTTACACAGGCTTTCTGTCAAAAAGTAAACCACCAAAGCAAAACAGGACATAAGAAGAGAGCATTTCTCCAGGACAGCACATGCATTCCCTCTCACTGATTCACTTTTCTCTTTTGAGTCTTTGTGGATTTTCTGTGCCTTGAAAGAATTCCTATCACCTCCTCATGACATATTCCCAGGATTTTCTGCTGCATCGTTACTTCACTTCCAGGTAACCTTTCCTTTTTAATTCATTTTCTCATGCCCTAACCTTTTGCATAAAGAACTTGTTGGAATAAGGATGATTCAGATTCTAACAGTTCCGTCTTGCTAACTCTGCACATTCATTTCCTTGGAATTCATGCCAAAGATACAACAGACAGGACTTAACTTTCAAGACTGAGTTAGCCTGATACATACAGAAGACTGTTAACTCTACATACTGTTAGGAAAAACAATGCTCAAAATTGTCATCTCAGCCACTTTCCCTTGAATGCTTGCTCAGGTTAGATACAACAGTTGGGAAATTTTCAAATAAAGAAACCAATGCAAAAGGAAATATTAGGGGGAAGTTCTGAAGTTTATGAAAATAAGCAGAATTATTGGAGATTATAAAAAGTACAGAAAACAAATACATGAGCTGGGAATGGTCAGGCTGAAAAAATATTTTTCTAGCAATACAAAAAACATTATTTGAAGGATAAAAAAACCCACAATGATTAATTGCATGCAACAACTCATTTAAATCTGCATAAGCATTGCACAGCTATTTTTTTCATGTCTGTTCCTAGAACCAGTCACATATAGACTACAAGTGTTGTTTTGGGTTTATAATCTTAAATAAAGTCCCAAACTCTTGGCCTGTGGCATTTTGATGAATAAATATTTCCTGGCTTGGAAAAAAATAGTTCTCTCTCCATTATTTCATTAATGAAAGCTCTTTGATGTTATGGAGCATAATTTTTCTTCACTGGGTAAATAATTGGTGTATAATTTTCCTTCTGTAGCAACAGCATTTCATTCTGCTGAAGTACTGATTAGCTAACAAGATCTTTAAGTCTCAATGTTTCAGAAAATATTAGAGTTTCCCATTAGACACACTGCCTTCCTCTCAGATAAAAAACATGGATCAAAGAAACAGCCAAAAGAAATGAACAATATTTAAGTGGCTTTTTCCCCCCTCTTTTCACTCTCTAATTTGTGTAACCGAAAATTAGTTCTGGATGAGTCAGACAGAAATTGTTGTCAAATATTACAGACCCTTCTGATGCATGATTTGTCTCAAACTGGTACCGAGCGATGATTCCAGACACACTGGCTTTCAAATCAGGAATCATCACTTGACTAGCAGCCTGATAAATCACACTCTATGTCCTGTAGGATGTGCTCTGTCTCTACAGGCATCGGGGTGTAGGGACTTAAAGAGCAAAATGAACTGTCTCAAACACTGTCAAAGAAGGAAGTTCTCATAAGATAAGCCACCACAACAGGAATTTAAGAAAAGCACAGATGGCAAATAGGGAGGCATTAATACCAGACATAAATGGAGATGAAGGTTTGGAATTAGCACATCTGACAAAATTTCACTGTGCAGACTGTGGGAAAAGTGCAGATGGCAACAGGAAGATGCCAGACCTGGTGAAGCAGATCTGGGTAACCTATCCAGACAAAAATTCCCACCATGGTAAACTGTGAGAAAGGAAGCAGCTGCTTACACTTGCCATTCCAAGTTCTGGGAAGGCATCTACACCTCATGTATACTGGGGACCTGGACTGTAAAAAAGTGGTACCTCCAGAAGAACACTCTGGGACCACAACCACTGAGCAGACCAGGGTGAAGAAGGACTAGCAGGATGCCACAGGAATCCACGTGGTGGTGATATCTTTTGCTTAATCTCTCTCTTTCATTCTCTTTGTCTTCCTTCATTCCTCCTATTTCAATCTCTTGTCTCTACCTCACTGTTAATCACTGTTAATTAAAATCTGTACTATTGACTTTGGTGTATGGTCTTGTTTATACCTTAATTCAGGCACAGGCATCTCTTAACAATTGGATCCTAACACATGGCAGGCAGAATTTTGATGTAGAAGTCTACACGATGTTTGCATTCTGCAATGAGACCTCAGTTCCAGAAGAAAATTGAAGTATATTAACTCTTACAGAAATACAATGATACAACATAGTTTTCAGTTTGTATTTCTAAAAATGTACCTCACTGACTCACATCTAAAAAAATTCCTATGTTAAAGAATGATTTCAAGAGCCAAACAAATACAAAATGAAAATTCCACTCAGAGCGCAGATTAAAGCAAGCTCTGAAATCCATGCATTATAAGCTTCCTTTTGACCAGGAAACTATCCTATGAGCTGGCTTAACAGCCTGAATCAACAAACAATCTCAATAAAAGGCATCACCACACACTCAGCTTTCTTTTTAACTGTTTGAATACAAAGAGATCACACAATCATAGAATAGTTTGGGTTGGAAGAGACCTTCAAAAGTTATCTAGTGCCAGCCTTTCTGCAATGAGCAGGGAAAAGTTCCATTTGCACATGAAAAAATACTGCCCAATTATGTTCAAGAGGAAAGAGATATTTATTTTTTAATATGATATATGTATTATTATATTATAGCTTATAGAGAAAAGGGGTGGAGTTTCTAGCACTGTTTAATTCCCTACTACCCATATCATGGTGGGGGTATGGTTTCAACAGGAGAGAGCCAGGGCCAGAAGCAGCAGGGTTGACATCTTTTGATGGGCTCAGGGGAGGAGGTGGGCAAGTTTTGGGGTCAGCCTGGCAAAGCCAGCCTCTCTCTGCCACTGACAGTCTTTGTCCCATTCCTCTGAGCTGCGCCTTTTCTGGTTTGGTGCTGAAAGACAGCAAAGGAAGAGAGCAGCAGCAGAGTGGAGTCGAGCCCAGTCAAGCCGCGTGCAGCCTAAGCTGCAGCCACAGCCACTGCAGCAGCCCCCACAGCTGCAGCCAGAACTGCTTAGCACTCCACTCCTGCTCCCACCATGTTAGGCCCAAGAGAAGGGTCCCCTGACCTGTTTCACAGTCTACTCAGGTCCCACCAGGTTTTGTCTAGTCCCTGTTTTTCCAACGTTTTTGTGCTGGAGAGGGAAGTTAAGCTGTGAGTATCCCTGACATACTGCATTTGTTTTCTCATATACCATGTGTGCCAGCATGGGGCCAGTCACCATTTTTACCTTTGTCTGGGAAAACCATGTTGGGCTGTCTTTGGGAAATGTTTTTGTTTGTTCAGTGGTGGTTCTTGTATGAAACACTCTCTTTCCTACACTCTTTTATTAATATTTTTGCAGTTACTGCGACTTCACTAAATTGTGATTTCAATTTGCAATTTCCCCTAGTGTTTCCTCCACCATCGGAAGAGGGTGGGGGAGAGGGGGTAGCTTGAATGGGTAGCTTTAATTTTCCTGCTGTGTTTTAAACTAGCACATTAAGAAGGGAAGGAATTTGACACCAAAGAACACTTTGCAATATAGCCTTATTCCTAAATGAGTTAATTCTCTCATAAGTCTAATTTGCTGAGAAGTTAATAGCATCTTATAACACACACAATCACAGAATTAAGTATGGAAATGAGGAATGTAAACAATTTATCCAAGTAATTTAGAAGGAAAATATACTATAGAAGTTGTTGCACAGAAACTGATTACCAAACTACGATACCCTCCCCTCTCCCCACCAACTAAGAGCATTCTCCTGAAAGACAAAGATTATAAAACTTAAAAATTGATTGGATATTACTTTTCTTTGTAAAAACAAACACTCAACAACATGGTCTGCTGAAGCCATGCTGTGCAGTTCTCTAGCTCAGGGAGCCCTTCGGCATCTTGTAGACAAAATCTGGTTTGTTTGATAGCTGAGGAAAATAAATTATTGGGCTAAACCAAAGACAACCTGGACATCACTTATAACAAATAATTTATACAACAAATATGGAGATCATGAGAGAGGCAAAGTGGAATTCACTTCAATCCAGCAACCTTATTCTTGTTAAGAGCGGACACAAGATACACCCTGTCTTGGTTCTGACCAGACAGTGTTAATTTTTGCAGTAGATAAGAGAAGCCATGGATAGGACATGTTATTCTATACCACCTCACATCATTTCTAGGGGAGAGGGGAAGGAAGTTTCCTCCAGGGAAAAGGGGCTCCTTCTGGTTGAGTAAGTGTGGCAAAGGGAGCAGTCAGGTAACACTGGTTCTAAGTTGGAGGCTGTGATTGGAAAACGCTGTTTCCAAGCAATCACGTGTGAATCCTTTGCCTATCTTGTACACTTTGTTATTAATACTGGTGCTTCTACTGTTCATTTTCTTGTCTCACTGCTCTTTCCAGTAAATTATCTCAACCTGTGATCTTCACCTCTTGTGCCCCCAATTCTCCTCCCCAGCCCCAACAGTGGGAGAGGAGGAAGAGTGGCAAGGGGAGTGACCAAGCAGCACATATAGATCCAGAAGAGGTCCAGTGTACAAAATCCATGTGCTGGAAGTTTGTACAGAGTGCACTATCATCAAACATCAACTACTGGTATTGATGTCAATGAAAAGAGAACAGTTCTTCAGGTGACATCCAACTTCAGCAATATGAAGACCATCTATATTCCACTCTCTTGACCTGTGCTTTGACTGTGGAAAGACTGTCCTAGTCTGTGGACAGATTCGAAGGACTTGAACAAGATAGACAGGAAATATCCCATGCCCCACAAATATGGGCCAGAGTCTCTGCTCCTGGAAGCAAAATACTCCCCTGTGTGAGAGACAGAGTACACACCATGAGGAACCTGTGGTTTTTCCTGCATGACTGTGGGCAGGACATGAAGAAACTTTCTTAAAAAACCTGGATGACAACTTTATGGAACAGGTCCTAAGGGAGCTGACTCAGAAAGACACCCTCCTTGATCTAATTCTTGTCAACAGAGTGGATCTCATGAGCAAAGTGGAGATTGGCCACAGCCACCAGTGTCTTGGCTGCAGCAATCATGAAGTGATCAAGTTTAAAATCCCTGTTGACAGAAGAAAAAGTGCCAGCAAAACCTTAACTCTGGATGTGAGGAGAGGAGACTTCAGGCTACTTGGAATTAGTGAGTTGGGTCTCATGAGAAAATACTTTTGCAGGGATCCACCAGTGCTGGTCATTTTTCAAACATCACTTTCTAAGGGCATAGGAGCAGCAACTCCCAAATGTCAACAGTCAAGAAGGCAGGGCAGAAGGCTGGCTTGGCTGAACAGGGATCTTCTCTCGGAAATAAGGAAAAATATTAATTTGTATGCTCAGCGGAAACAAGGTCAAGTGACATGGTAAGAATACAGAGATGCTGCTTGCCATCGTAGGGAAAAAATTCATGCAACCCAAACTGGATTCTAGCCAGAATTGTGTGGGACAATAAAATGAGCTTTTTTAAAGAGCTCAGTAGAACAAGGCAGTGCAGAGATAGAAGAACTCAACAGAACAAGGCAGTGCACAAGGCAGTGTAGCCCATTTCAGGATGAGGATGGTCACCTCACAGAAAGGGACAAAGAGAAGTCAGAGGTGTTTAATGCATTCATTGCCTTTGTCTTCAACACAGATGATGGACCAAGGGGGTCTCAGTTCCCTGAGCTGGAGCAACATGACTGGGAGAATTATTAACTCCCAGCAGATCCTCAACTTGTGTGGGATCTGCTGCTCCAGGTGGATCCTGACAAGCCTGTGGGGCTGACGGCATTCATCCAAGAATCCTCAAGGAGCTGGCTGATGACATTGCAAAGCCTCTCTTGATGATTTTTAAGCAGTCTTGGGAACCCAGAGAGGTCCCAGCTGACTGGAAGCTGGCAACCATTGTCCCAGTTTTCAAGAAGGGCAAGAAGAAGGAGATTGGAAACTACATGCCGTCAGTCTCACTTCAGTGCCAGGTAAAATAATGGAAAAGATGATTCTGGTAAGTATGGAAAAATACCTGGAGGACAATGAAGTCATCAGTGACAGCCAGGACAGCTTCATGAGGGGGAAGTCCTGCTTGTCCAACCTGATTTCCAGGGCAATAATCCTAGTTCATCTATGAAACCCAGTAGATGTTATCTTTCTGGACTTCAGCAAAGCCTCTGATACTGTTTCTTACAGAGTCCATCTGTACAAAATGTTCAGCCCACAGATGAGTATCTGTGTTACCTGATGGGTGAGCAACTGGTTCATGGGTCAGGCACAAAGGGTCATAGTGAATGGGGCAATAGCAGGCTGGTGTTGGGTTACTAGTGGGCTTCCACAGGGCTCCATCCTTGGCCCAGTTCTCTTTAACATATTCATTAACAATTTGGATGTAGAATTCTAAGTATTCTAAAGAATACTAAGTAAATTTGCCAATAGAGCTAAATTGGGAGGAACTGTTGACTCCCAGAAAGCCCTGCAGAGACCTTGACAAATCGGGAGAGCTGAGCAATGAACAACCATGTAAAGTTTAACAAGGGCAAGTACTGGATTCTGCACCTGGAATGGGGCAATCCTGGTTATGTGTACAGACTGGGGAATGAGAAGCTGGAGAGGAGTGCTACAGAAAGGGACCTGGGGGTCCTGGTTGATGGCAAGTTGAATATGAGTCAGAAGTGCCCTAGGAGGCAGGAAGGTCTNACTAAGTAAATTTGCCAATAGAGCTAAATTGGGAGGAACTGTTGACTCCCAGAAAGCCCTGCAGAGACCTTGACAAATCGGGAGAGCTGAGCAATGAACAACCATGTAAAGTTTAACAAGGGCAAGTACTGGATTCTGCACCTGGAATGGGGCAATCCTGGTTATGTGTACAGACTGGGGAATGAGAAGCTGGAGAGGAGTGCTACAGAAAGGGACCTGGGGGTCCTGGTTGATGGCAAGTTGAATATGAGTCAGAAGTGCCCTAGGAGGCAGGAAGGTCTCCTGTGTCCTGGGGTGCATCAGGCACAGCATCACCAGCCAGGCAAGGGAGGGGATTGTCCTGCTCTGCTCTGCACTGGGGAGGCCTCACCCAGAGTGTTGTGTGAAGTTTTGGGCACCACAATATAAAACAGACCTTAAGCTATTAGAGAGTGTCCAAAGGAGGGCCATAAGGATGGTGAGGTGTTTGGAGAGGAAGCTGTATGAGGAGCACCTGAGGTGCCTTGGTTTGTTCAGCCTGGAGAAGAGACTGAGGGGAGGCCTCATTGCAGACTTCAACACCCTCATGAGGAGAAGTGCAGGGGCAGATACTTTCTCTCCACTCTTCTGACCAGGGACAAGCCTCAATGAAATGGCATGAAACTGAGTTAGGGGAAGTCTANAGAGTGTTGTGTGAAGTTTTGGGCACCACAATATAAAACAGACCTTAAGCTATTAGAGAGTGTCCAAAGGAGGGCCATAAGGATGGTGAGGTTGGCAAGTAGGAAGCTGTATGAGGAGCACCTGAGGTGCCTTGGTTTGTTCAGCCTGGAGAAGAGACTGAGGGGAGGCCTCATTGCAGACTTCAACACCCTCATGAGGAGAAGTGCAGGGGCAGATACTTTCTCTCCACTCTTCTGACCAGGGACAAGCCTCAATGAAATGGCATGAAACTGAGTTAGGGGAAGTCTAGGTTAGATATAAGGAAAAGATTTTCCACTCAGAGAGTGGCTGAGTGCTGGAACAGGCTCCCCAGGAAGGTGGTCATAGCACCAAGTCTGAGTTCAGAAGTGTTTGGACAATGCTCTCAGGCATACAGTGTGACTTTTGGGGTGTCCTGCACCAGGCCAGGAGTTTACTTGATGATCCTGATGGGTGTCTTCCAGCTCAGTGTATTCTATGATTCTATAATTCTGAGAAATGGGATGGAAAACCCACATCTGCCCTAGCAGCATGGGTACATGTCTTTTAAGGAAGCACAATCACTGCAGGAAATTCTTTGAGGATAAATGCCACTCCAGTTTCCAGTGGGCAAGTCCTCAGACAGAATAAAGGGCTGGTGTTACTTCTGATCCTCTTGAAGGGATCTCCAGATCATATTTACAAGAAGTGAGAAAGGAGTACTATGACCAGAACTAGAGGGGCCCTGCCAGGTGGGGCAAAGGGACAATCAGATCCATTGGACTGTGTGGATCCTGTGGCCTGGCACATCAGACCCACAAGAGTGTAAGATTTTAGTTGACACCGCCACACAACATACCTTGATGCCATCACGGTATGTAGGGGCACAATCCATCTGTTTCTGGGGTGACAAGGGGATCCCAAGAGCTGACTGTACTGACAACTGAAGTGAGCCTGACTGGCAATGAATGACAAAACCATCTCGTTGTAACTGGCCCAAAATCCCCACACATCCTTGGCATGGATTACCTCAGAGGAGTGTTATTTTAAGCACCCAAAAGGTTAGGCTTTTTGGAGAGCTTCTGTGGAGACAGAGGAAATTAGATAGCTGAACACCTTACCTGGTCTCTCAGACTCTTCTGCTATGCAAGTACTGAGGTTTGAAGAACAACAGGTACTGATCACTACCACAACAGTGCATTGTCAGCAATATCACACCAACAAGAACTCCATTATCCCCATTTATGACATGATTTATGAGATGAAGACCCAGGGAGTGGTCAGCAAGACTCACTCAACCTTTAACAGTCCTATAGGGCCAGTATTAAGTCCAATGGAGAATGGAGACTGAAAGTAGATTATCGTGGCCTGAATGAAGGCACACCATTAAGTGCTGCTGTCCTGAACATGCTTGAACATCAGTAAGAACTGGAGTCCAAGGCAGTGAAGTGATGCCACTATCAACAGCAGCAATGCATTTTTCTGCCTTCCTTTGGCAGCAGAGTGCAGGCTATAGTTTGTTTTCACCTGGAGGGGCGTCCAGTACACCTGAAACTGACTGCTCTAGAGTGGAAACACAGCCCCATTCTTTGCCTTGGACTGATCCAGGCTGCACTGGAACAGGGCAAGGCTTCAGAACACTCGCAGTACATTGACGACATCATCATGTGAGGCAAAACAGCAGAGGAAGTTTTTGAGACAGGGGAGAACACAATACAAAATCTTCTGAAAGCCAGTTCTGCCATGAAGCAAAGTAAGGTCAAGAGACCTGCTCAGGAAATTCAGATTTTAGGAGTAAAGTAGCAGGATGGATGTCATCAGATTCCAGTGGACATGGCCAACAAAATAGCAGCCTTGTCCCCACCAATAAGCAAGCAGGAAACACAGGCTTCCCCATGCACTGTGGACTTTTGGAGAATACATATTCGAGATTATGGTCAGATTGTGAGCCCTCACTATCTTGTGATCCAGAAAAAGAACAATTTTAAGTGGGGTCCTGAACAACAACAGGCTTCTGAACAAATTAAACAGGAGATTGTTCATGCAAGAGCCCCTGGGCAAGTCAGGACAGGACAAGATGCAAAAAATGTGCTCTACACTGCAGACGGTGAGAATGCTTCTTTCTGGACTCTCTGGCAGAAAGTACCCAGGGAGACTCGAGGATGACTCCTGGGGTTCTGGAGTTGGGATCTGAGACCTGCTACACCCCAAGAAAAAGAGATACTGGCAGCTTATAAGGGGGGTCAAGCTGCTTCAGGAATGGTTGGTACTGAAGCACAGCTGCTTCTGGAACCCAAACTGCCCGTGCTGGGTTGGTTGTTCAAAGGGAAAGTCGCTGCCACACATCATGCCACTGATGCCACATGGAGTAAGTGGACCACTCTGATCATGCAGCAAGCTTGAATGGGAAACCCCAAAGGCCCAGGGACCTTGGAAGTCATAACAAACTGACCTGAAAGCAAAAATTTCAGACTATCATCAACATCATTACAGGAAATGGTGACACATACTGAGAAGACCCCCCCATATAATTAGCTATCAGAAAATGAAAAGTGATATGCTCTCTTTACAGGGACACATCAAAAATGGAAAGCTGCTGTATGGAGTCCCACATGTCAAGCTGCAGAAACTATTGAGGGACCAGGTGGATCAAGTCAGGTGTCAGAGCAGAAAGCCATTCAGCTGGCTTTTGATATTGTTGAACAAGAGAAATGGCCAGCACTCTACCTCTACACTGATTGATGGATGGTAGCAAACACTCTGTGGGCGTGGCTGGATCAATGAAAAAAGATCAATTGGCAATGCAGAAGTAAACTCACCTGGGCTGCTGAAGTGTGCCAAGACATCCCTGCCTGGGTAGGTAAGTTGGCTGTATAAGTATGTCATGTATATGCACATGCACCCAAGAGCTGGGTTATTGAAGAACATCACTACAATAGACAGGTGGATTGGGATGCCAAGATTAAAGTGATACAGATGGGCTTGTGATCAAGGGTGGACTTAAACATGGACACTATCTCGCAGGTTATCCATAACTGTGAAACACATGGTGTAATCAAGCAGGCCAAATGGGTAAAGCCTTTGTGGTATGGGGAACGATGGTCAAAATATAAATATGGGGAGGCCCGCAGATTGATTACTTCACACTCCTGCAAAACTACCAAGGCAAACACTACAGGCTGACAGTGGTTTAAAGAACCACTGAATGGCTAGAGATGCACCCTGTGCCTCACACTGCTGCCTGGAACATCATCTTGAAAAAGCAAGATGAAAAGCAAGTCCTGTTGTGACATGGCACCCTAGGAAGAGAACAGTCAGACAATGGGACTCATTTCAAAAATAGCCCCAGAGACCCCTGAGCCAGAGAGCACAGTATTGAGTGGCATGTATCATATTCCCTGTCATGCATCAGTCTCTGGGAAAACTGAATGGGACAACGGACTGTTAAAAACCACATTGAAAGCAATGAGTGGAGGAAGCTTCACACACTGGGACCTTCATCTAGTGAAGGCCACATGGTTAGTTAGCACTACTGGTGCCACCAACTGAGTTGAGCTGTCCCTGTCCAGTCAAAACCTTCATGTATCATAGAAGGGGATACAGTCTCTATGTGGTGCATTTGATGAATATGTTTGGATTAGTTCTGCCTCAAGCAAAAACAAACTCATCTATGGGACTGTTTGTGTTCAATGACCCGGTGCACTTGGTGGATAATGCAAAGGGACAGGAAAACACGATATGTACCTCAACAGAATTGATTTTTAGTGAGAACAGTCTGTAATATAGAACTGTGCATGCAATATAGTTTGCTGAATGACATTGCCACTGTATGCCATAACTACCATGGACAGTGAGTATGGACTGCTCCAGATACACCAGTCATGAGCTCCTGATGCAGCCTGCAACCACCTGACAGCACACCAGCCCTCCTGCCCTGGAATACATACAAGATGATAGAACCCACAGTCATGGACCCAATGAACTTAACAGATATCTTGGAGGGACAGCCATTGACTATGGAAATGATACTTGTGCTTGTGTACAGATATATATATATATATATATATATATATACGTATATAGTTGAAAGGTGTAGGATCTGGGTATAATTTTGCTGGTATAGCATAAGGAGTGGGTAATGTCTTGGTTCTGGTCAGCACTGGGTTAATTATTGCCCTAGCCAGGAGGGCCCATGGCTAGGATCTATATGGGATCCTTGAGGGGTGATACTATCTCAAGCCATTGCCAGGGGCAGGAGTAAGGAAGACTATTCTGGGGAGAATGTGTTCCTTCCAGTCAACTAAATGTGTTAGAGGGAGTGGTCCTATAACCCTGGTTCTGAGGCTGAGAGTGGTTGGGTAATGCACACTCTGAGCAATCACATATGAATCGTTTGCCTATCTTTTACACTATGTTATTTTTATTGTTGCTGTTACTGTATGTTTTCTTACCACATTGCTGTTTCTGGTAAATTGTTCTTATCTCAAATCATGATCTTCAGAGATCATTGGAGACACAATTGTTTGTGTCTCCAATTCTTCTCTCCATCCTGCAGTGGGAGAGGGGGGAGAGTGAATGGTACATGCTTTGGAGAGTCTCAGTGGGAGCACTAAATTGGAGAGTACCATTCCTAACCATGTCACACCCACAGATAGAACAGTTTTTCTTTTGCTGTTGTTGGTAGTTTTACCAAAAAGTACCCAGCTGTCTGGAGAGTAAGATAAATGAAAAGAAAACCCCAAAAAACCAGTTTGTGTATTTGTGCACAGGCAAGACTGCTGGTTCAGAACCTCACCTGGTATGGACTGATGCTGGGTTGCCAAAGTGAAGCTGTGCCAAATTATATTGACTGTTGGTGGGGTCCTCTTTTCATTTATTTCTACATTACACAACAGTTGAAAAATAGTGTCATAGAAAGGCTACAAGTAATTATATCATTCTCCTCCTGAAGGCTGCATATGGTATATCTCCTGGTCTGAACTGCCAGAACTGTAGCAAACTGAGCAGCAGCTTCTAGGTTGCAGTCCTGCACAATTTTGCACAAGGTGCTTCTGTTCACTTATTTTAGGAAGTAGATATTGTCCTTGTGGAATGTGATCAAATGAACCTTGCTCTCTTTCACTTTGTGTATTTGTCAGCCATGCAAGCTCTGATCTACCTTGCAAGTGGCCTTCGAATGTTGGCCTTCCTCCTTTGTGGATACAGAACAGAAAGAAAAGTTTTACTGTAACCTGAAATTTTGTGATCTGTAAATCTACGTTTCTGCAGCTCTAGGGACATTCCAACAATGTGAATCAAGTTCTATTCAAGTTGCAAGCTAAAGATACAATAATGGTGATGCTACTTTCTAGTTCAAAGAAAAATCAACAGAAATGTATCAAGAATCCTGTTTCGTTAGTCAGAGCTGCTATATATGAAAGAATATGGATGACACCATATATAGGTGATTCCCTCAATCACAGCAAAAGGATTAGCACAAGAAATTGGCAGCAGGATTTTCTGTCAGGTCTTTTTTTATTCTATTTTATTTTTTCTGGTGAAAAGTGATCTCAGAAGACTGCATGAAGGAGAGCCATGAATGAGACAGAGCATGCTCTAGAGGTCTATTAGTCTACTGTGCAGTACATTGTAAGTTATAAGACTTCAGAAATTATAAGAGAGGCCATACTTTCATGTACAGAAAATAAGTATCTTTGGACAACCTTATAACATTGAGGTGACAGACTCCCTCTGTTGATATGACCTCTTTATGTCTTTGAAAAACACTGAATAAGTGTTAAGAACTAGGGACCAGAGTACTATCCACGGAAAAATCAGAAAAGAAATTATGGACATGTACAAAATTCTATCTTTGAACCAAACTGAAAGTCCTGATCTCAGATTTTCAGCTGGTCTATTACTATACTTTGCCATTTAAACTTGCAAGATCTATGGGATTTGTTTTGACTGACTTTTTTGTCTCACCACTTACTTGTTGTTGTACCTTTCAAGGAGTGACTAACCCTCAACAAAAAAAGGTTCTTTCATAAAATGGATGATACGTGTCCCAGACACACGTAAAGAGAAATTCACATCTTTAGAGGTGAGTCAGGTATTTTAGATTCTTACAGTCGAGATGTTCACACATCACTTTATCCGGCTACCAAACTTTTGCTATAGGAAACCACTGACTTTCCAGAAAAATTCTTGCTGTTTTCATTATTTCAAACCTCGTGTGTCAAACATCTTTCGTATCAATATCTTATTACGGGATTATAGCATTGGAGGAAATTGTCTGTAATTGGCTACTGCCTGTGGAACTATTGATTATTTCTGTAGGTCACTTTAGTTCTTCTAGTGGCCAACACGTTTTGCTCCAATCTTCATTGATTGCCCAATTTATTGATATTTGTACTATGATTTAAAAAGCAAGTAAATCTCTAAATTGCGAGTTACCTTCTAAGAAGGAATATTTGATAGCTGCTTTCAAGTTGAAATAATTGATCTATATTACACACTTTTTGCTTGATACTCTGAATAGGAACTCCATAGTTTGAACATCTAAAAATAGGTTTATTTGCCTGCATATCAAGGGAAATTATTTTGATATTGCTGGTTTTTTTAATATCCACAATAAATTTCAGCCTTCTGCAGCAACAGAACCATTGTCTCCTGAGCACTTGGTCTGACCTGTTAAGGAACTCTGTTCTCTACACAGATTCGTGTCTCACAAGTGAAGCAGAGATAAATCTAAGGTGGTATTTTTAATTTTTTCCTTAAGCATGAGTAAATTGCTTTCTATAGTTTTTTATAAACCAGAAAAATCAGCAACCCAAATATTTTTCTGTAGTTACTGAAGTGATCTGTTAAAAACATGAGTGACTACACATTGAAAATAAAAACCAAACCAGAGAGACTTTTGCAAGTTAGGCAAGTAAAGAAATCATATTAAAAGGAAGCCTTTTCAAGAGTTTTCTAGTATCTAAATGTAACCCTTACTCTTCTGTACTTTAAGAAAAGTATGAAATGAAACTTCTTGGTTTTATTCCCATAAACTGTTGTGGCCACACTCTGTTTCCCATTCCATATTCCTTTAACTCTAGACTCCCTATAACCATGTCTTGTCAAAAACCTAATAAAGTGGGCAAATTTATCTGTCAATGACAACAATCACTATTCAGTGTGAGACCTGTGTATTTCCACTTTTCTGTAAGGGAACAAATTCTCTCTGGGACCTCTTTATTACATGCACTAGCAAAAGGTATTTGATTGGCAGCAATGCTGCTTCTGAACAGTGCTTGTATCATGTCCCTTCAGTCTGCCAAGCCCAAATACTGGAAACAGAGAGGTGAAATGACCAACAAATCAGAAATATTTCAGTGGGTGTCTTGAACCTCATGAATTTCTGCTCCATCTAGCTGGGAGGAGAAACTTGTCTTACATAGAGTCAGGTAAGTTTCCACAAACAAGAACACTGCCTGCCACATTATAAGGTCAGTCACAAAGAAAGCATCACCGCTGGGTTTCTAATCCTGAATCTCATGCTCATTAATAATACACAAAAGAACATCAAATCTTTCTAAACCAACAAGCCCAGAACTCTGCTGTAATACCTCTGCCAGCACTTCTCCTTTGCACTCCTGAAGACACATCTTGTGCTTTTGACAGAAAGGGTGAGTACTTTTAAGTCACTCTTCTAAATACTACCACAGGCTTGTTTCCAAGCACAGCATGTGAATAATAGATGCAGTATTCAACGAATTTAAAAATAGTAAAAAAATTAATTATTAACTAAAGATCATGTCCTTTGCAGGCAGAAGACAGGTAACAGAATGAGCATGAGCCACTCAATGTACTCTGCCGCTATTTCAGTTACTATTTTAAACAGGACCTTCATGCACATGACAAAGCTTGTGGCACTGTCCTTCAAAATCCTCCAGGAAGGCATGAAATGAAGTGGAGAGAAACTCCAACCAGAATGACAGCTTTATTCAGACCAGTGACATGAAAAAGACATTAATCCACACTGAGACACATCACGGTCTGAACCAAAAATCCTCAAAGAACAGAGACTCCTAAGACTTTGGTACTGGGACACCTGTCTCTTGAGACACGCAAAGTGGGATTAGTAAACCTGTATGACTTCTTAAATGCTTCTAAAGGTATAGGCAGTCCAGTGACTGGCCATTTGGTCTGGGTTTGTGAATTGCTGACACACAAAAGCTGGAGAAGAAAAGACAGTATCTTAGGTGCCTTGGGCAACATATCTAGGGATGTTTTTAATTTTGAAAATTTGCCTAATTTCCTTCTCGACAGCAACTAAGTAATAAAACTGTACTAGTGACATCAGAATATAGGAGGAGTAGTGGATGAGCTATTCTTATACAAACACTAGATATAGCAAATATAAGCATTACACTCACAGTGATGTTTTTGCCCCCTTGGCCCAAAGTACCTGACTTTTTGACAAAACTTTGATGGACACAGCTGTAAAACCATTTAGTCTCCATTAAGGCTAAATGGAAGGCAGCCTTGTCATCTTAGCAGTACAAAACACACTGGATGAGTTTTTATTTTTGTTTATTTGTTTTCTTATAGCTACAGGGTAAAGTATAACCTGTTTGTAAGCCCATGCCTAACAGCTTTTGGGGTGTTGCCTCATCTGAGACAAAGTACTATGACTTGTAAGCCCCAAACAGCCATGCAGATCTAGAAGTGAAAAATGTTTGGGCCACACAGCACTTCAGAGACATCTGGTTAATTAGGCAAATGCGTACTGGTGTACTAGGTGCAATGTATCAGAAGACGTTCACAAGACATGACAAGAGGCCTCAACAAGAGCCTCCCTTTCATCAACTGATAAAGCTTATCACCAGCTATGGAACAAAGGGAAAGAGTAATACTAAATGAATCACAAGAACATCTTCCTGCCATGCTAGTGAAATAATACATCCTTGTCGGATGTCTTTCATCCAGCCATTGTAAAAGAAATGAGAACAAATTGTAAGAAGAGACCACTAGGAGAACAATGGTGTACTGTAAATTTTTATCACTGCCACACTGCTCCGTCATTATGTTGGGTATACTTTTCTGGCTTCTCCTTCCAGGAGCTGCCAATGAATTTAGAAAGGTGAAATATAAACTTTTACCATCTACCTCTTAGATTCAACAAAACCCCTCAAAATAGCCAAAGCTTGGGACAAAAACTAACTGACTAGCACTGTTAGTCATCTTCAAAAACATAAAAATGTATGGCAAGAGATTCTGGTTTCCTAGGCCAGGAAATATAACCCTTCTTCACTGGTATATATTGATTGTTCTTGAAAATAATACAGGTTATAACTTTTGACAAGGACACTGAAATAACTAGCTTCAAATTTGGTACTTCCTAATGAGGTAGAATAGCTGATGAAATCTAAGAATCCAGTAAAAAAAAAAAACCTACACTCAAAAACATTTTTATTGGCATTTTCAATTTTGATATGTATCCAGACAAGAGGTCTACTTGAAAGTGAAAGATTTCTCACTGTATGTGCTGTGACTGAGAACTTAATTTGTTTTAAAAAGTTACATGAATGATACAGCAGAACAACATATTTATCAATGTTACATTCTGAAATAATATCTGTTGTATTCTCAGGCATGGAAATACAGTTGTACTACAGATGCCAAAAACCAGAATTGCTATTAAAAATGTCTTAATGGCACAGTATATTCAGGTCTACCTATAATCACCTTTCTACCCATTTTTCTTCTCCCCACAAGTGCTATTTATTGGGAAGGAAAAGTGTGTATCATCTACCCCTTTGCGCAGGCGTCATGCATAATGCAATTACTATGATTTTCTGCTCCTCTGAAGTGCAACCATTTCCTATAACCACACAGAGGAGGAAAATGACCCACATTCAAACTACTGTACAAGAGGCAGATCTTATTAATACAGATCTTATTACTTAAGATGACTTTGAATAACTATGGATAGCATTACTATTTTCAGTTCAGGTGGTTCTACATTAAATTATTAACCAATCCTACCTCCTGTTCCCTTGGACACTAACTACTTCTGATCATGTGACTCAGGAAATCTGAGCAAAACTGTAATACTGGTCCCACCAAGAATTACCTGTGTAGGTAAGGGAGAAACAATAAGCCAGGGATAGTGCCACAAGTGCAGCCCATGTTAACAACTTCTGTACCTTTAGTTGTTGATTTACAACTTTACTGTAGCTTTAGTTGTTAGAGCCAAGAAGGCAAATGAAACATAAAACTCTGCAGTATTTGGAGGTTTTTCTCATACTGTCCTAGCCAGCAAATCTGGCATTCAAACACAAATGTTTTGCTTTGCAGAAAAAAGCCCCAAAAATTACTAAAAATCTCATGAAAATTGTTTTATCTGGTAAAAATCACAAATGTTTAAATAAAAAGGTAAGAAAAACAATTCAAACCAGATGTTTTCAGTATGTCTATATGAAACATTTCGTAACAAATGTCTCTCTCCACATCATAAGTCTAAAGCTTTAATTGGCAGACAGTAGAATCTGATGGGAAAATAATGGACTTTTAAATACCTGGGAATGAAAAGCAAATTGAGTTAGCACAGTGTAAGATGCAAGTAATTATATAATGTCAATCCTGTTTTATACAATTCAGTCTTTAAACATGTCTGGGAGAAAATATGAATCTTTCTTCAAGTGATTCATGTTCTTTTCCAAAAAAGTAGCTAGACTATTATGTGTAACAGCAGGCTCTTTGCTTAAGGGTTTCTGAAAAGTGGATGACACTAACAATTAGTATGCAACTATGTACAATTTCTTCTTCCTCTTGTCAAATCCAAATGACAGTCACTAGCTATGAGGGAACAAGTCTTCATTTGGCAACTTGCAAAATAATCTTTTCTGCAGAAAGAACTTCCATTATCTCTGAGAAAATCCCCCTAAATGGAGACATAAAGTTAAAAGACTGAAATCTCAATAATACATACTGTGCAACTGTGTATTTTCATTGATGCATTTAATAATCTGCTAAAATGCAACTAAAAAACTGAAAAAGGCAAAAAAAAAAGGAGCTTTAGATGGCTTGTGTCACAGTTCTTTACTGACAGCACCTCTCAATCCCCTATCTGCTGTTTTTGTACCATCACTTGTCCTTGTGCCATGTACACTGCTTCAGCTGGATTTCACCTAACAGACTGAATGTCAGAGAAGGCGTCTATAAAAGTGGCAAGATAGGAAGCCAGGACTTTGCTCCCTAGAACTGTGTGACAGGAGACTGTTGTCAGATTCCCCAGGCAACCAGTGAAAGGATGAGAGGACAAGGTGCACTATGGAAGACTTTGGTTGGACATCCAGACGAACTACTTCTTGGAAAGGGTTGTTAAACATTAGGGTAGACTCTCCTAGGAGGTGGTGGAGTCACCAACCCTGGAAGTGTTCAAAAAATGACTGGACGTGGCATTTAGTGCCATTGTCTAGTGGACAAGGTGCTGATCAAAGGTTCAAGTTGATGATCTCAGAGGTCTTTTAAAACCTAAGTGATTCTGTGGCTCAATGTCAAGTATGAGCTAATTTTTCCTAAGCAAGATGGTCATGTGATGCTGTAGGAATTCCAGGAAATATTATCTATTCATTTAAGTAATTTGCACCTTAGATCATCCCAGGTGCAAGAATTACCCAACAGCAAACACTCATCTCCATTCTACGTAGGAAAGACGGCGGACGATCCTAGTCCACAGTGGTACATTTACTTGAACAAACTTTGATTATCTGGGAAGACATGGCATCCAAATCCTTTGTGTAAGTAATACACCTAAGCATACTCTCAGTAGGATCAAAGGCACTGAGCTGATAAAAAAAAAATCTGAAAACACCTATTATAGTTGTTATCTTTTATTATAGACCTCCACTCTTGTTCCTAGCAGGGTGCACACAGTTAAGTTACCATGTACTTGGTATCACAGAACAGGATAACATTTGACCATTTAGCTTCTCCAAAGAGGGATGGATTACATGTTTGTCCAATTTAGGTTGATGGTGAGTTTGAATCTTTCCTCCTGTGAGGGTACCTACAAGCATCTAGAGAACAATACTTGGGGCTTCTTTCACTTCTCCTTTCTCCTTTTCCTCAGGAGATTCCTTATTTCAGAAGAAATGAAATCAGCACTGTTCCTTGCTACTCAGTTTCCTTTCCCAAAAGCTGGCTTAAGATGTCTCTCTGCTAGCTTTTCAACACTTTAACTACCCATCTTATGCTCAAATCTTACTTGCTAACTTCTTTCCTGAAAGCACTCATTATACAGCCATTTAAATAAAATAGTTCCTCTGCTTTCTTTCCAGTAGAAGTTGAATGTGTGAATTCTTTCTTTCAATTCCCTCTTTCTCCCCTAGAGCCAGAACAAAAAAACGGGAGACTATCTTAGTTACTTGCCACCTCTGACTCAATATACCATGTGCAATTTTGAAAGTGGATTGTAGGCTTTTATTGCAAGGATCAGCTGACTGCCTATCCAACAATGACTCATGCCAATGACTATTCACCAATATGTGCCAATGACTCGTTCACCTGCCCTACGCACTGGTCACTCATTGCAATCACACTACATCACACATTTGGATTTTTTTCTGTATTTTTTTTAAACTTTTCAAAAAGTTCTGTAAATTGCACAGCAAATAACCACAGTATCAGGGCTCAGCTCTTGTCACATAGAACTGGTACAGAAAGAGTCCTTGGTAAATATTTTCAAATGAAAGTTACCTGGCCAGTGAGAAGAAAAACAACTGGCTACTGGAAAATGTCAGAATTGCAAGATCACTAGCATCCACTCACTCTGCTTTAGTAGTCAAAATGTATTGAGAGAGGCCCTTGATAGAACCCTCTATAACAGAATTGCTTCAGACTTCAAACACAATTTATTTTGAATCAAAACTATAAATGAAAATCACATAAAGTGCAACAAAGGCATAAATGTCACACGTTGTGAAAGACAATTTTCACCAATCACCTAGAAGAGAGTATCTGTTACACAGACCTAATTTAAGAGTTAACAATCATGCTACATTTGAAAATTATGTTTTTGTTGGCTGTAAGTACTTAAAAGGATTTCTTTTCCAAAGCTATTACAGAGGTTCTCTTTACAAAAACTTCAAAACAATGCAAATCAAGCAACTGAATAACCGTTCTAGAGAAGAACTATATTTATGCGGTATTTAAATAGCAGTTACTGACATATTCAAGAAAAATATCCTGACTGATGAGTAGCCAAAACTATCATGTAATCACTTGAAGTATTTAGACTCTGTATGTTTCTGTCATTTCTGAAGTGTGTTGATGCAAGACATGCATGTTTCTTCTGATAAAGATACTTGGACTGTAGAAAAACACATAATACAGACAGAAGAGTATTCAGGTCTAAACAGTTTGCAGTCTAGATTAGTTTCCTTGGTATATAATAAAAATCATATTATTAGTAGTATTAGCCTTTTATTAAAATGATCAAAACATGATCTCTTCTATTGCAGGGTTCTTGTTCTTGTTTACCAGGTGTTTGTTTACTGTGAGAAACCCGTTCTGGAACCATAAACAATTATTTCCTCTTAGGAAAAACATCGACTGTCTATGGCTCTGAATGCAGAATCAGCAAGGAAATGGAGATGCTGACACTTCCTTTTACTCAACAGATTGGTTAATGACTGTGGCAGGCTAAGTATTTCTTGTCGCCTAAGGGATTTGAAGGCACATCTCTTGTAAACTACTTAACATGCCTCAGCAAAGTCTAAAATGGGATTTCTATCTTACTCAGAACTGAACTGTCTAATTTCTGGAACTGAAAAAGCTTTCTTCTATCCAGGACATGGGAATTCTACAGTATATGAGAGGTTTCACTTGATCAAAAATACTAGGTTCAGGAACAGTCATTTGCTCGCATTCTCCATAAGGAAATTTCAGTTGAGAAGACACAAGTACAGAAACTAGTATGATGGACTGCCCTTGTGTGCAGAGTGCCTTCAATAAGTCATTCAGTGTGGATACAGAAGAGTCATGTGCCTGAGTCACTTCTATCTGCACTCTACAGTTTAGAATAGAGGCAGTTGCTAATAGAATTCCAATAATGCTTCACAGATTTGAACATTTAGGGAAACAATATTTTCCTTTTTTTTTTTTAACAACATGTTTTAAAAGAACACTGTTAAGTTCAGCCATTTTGAGGTTAACAAAGATCCAGCTCGTTCAGAGCTAATTGATTTGAGCAAATCAATCAAATTGTTACTATTGTCATTAAACAGGGAGTTAGAGAAGGCTAACGAGGCTCTGAGCTCTTTCTGACATGAGTACTCAGAAAAAAGTTAAGAGGTACAAGTTACCTGTGGAGCAGAAAGGTGGTAGTTGGTAGAGGAAGGACTACTTTTTATTTTACGGATGATGCTGAAACACAAGAATATAGATTTCCCTCGAGAAAATATCTTAATAAAGCATATTTTTCTATTTAATCCTTCTGGATTACATTCCCATTAATCTCCACATGAAACCATAGGTTCAATTTTTTCTTTAACATATATTCCATTAACAGGGCTTCTATGATCTTTGTGATTTACAAGTAAGCTTATCATGTGCTATAGCTCTATGTGAGCTGTATTTCTCCTTTCTTGGCCATGGTTAACTGGGAAGTTTAGCACAGCAAACAGCAAGAACCCTGAGAAATCCTTCTGTGGGATGCATGGAAAAATCTTATTTGTGGCTTCAAATCTATGGTACCTTATGTGTACAGGTCCTGACCAGAAAGGTAACTCCATAGGTTTGTTGCTGGTATTTCTATTTCTTTTGCCATGATGGATAATTTCAGAAAGACAACAGATTTGTGAACTATAAATGGACAAGAAAACATTAGAAATAGTGTAATGTTGCAAGCTGTGTCCCACCCATTACTGTAGGAGGAGGGCTAATTATGGGATGCTGGGAATATTTAGACTTAGTATTTTATATATCCATTAAAAGGGCTTAAAGAAAATGCAGAAAAAATCTTCTGAGCTTGCATAAAAAATTCCCTCTTTTCTTTTTCAGTGGAAGAGTATTTTGTTTCCATTTCTTCTAAATGTAGGTGCTGATATCTCAGCATGAGACCCGAGAATCCAGCAGATTCTTTTTTATTCCATATATAAACAGAAGTTTATCTAGAAAAATAACCTTTATTTCTTACTCCACTGTCTTATGGTTAGTCTTCAGTGACACAGAAAGTGCAAATTCCTTACCTGAGTGGCCATAACTATGATATTTAACAATCAACTTGCTGAAACACAAAAACAAGCAGAGCACAGTTAAACCCCTCTCAGTTGATTTGGAACTTACAAATCTAGCAAAACTATAAAGGATTAAAACATATCAAACTAACCATTCCTTTTGGACAAAAGTTACTGTAACATTTGAATACATGAATTTCAGTCCGAAGTTTTCATTACAGAGGTTCCAATGTAATGGTATTATAAACAAACAAGAAAATAAGAATGAAGAATTTATTAAAAGAAAGAGAAATTCAGAACACAAATAGATGTCTCTCAAGACTGTAAAAACTTTACCTAGCTTCAAACATAAACTTTCTTGAATCTGTGGTATTCTTTTTTTATCCACAACGAACAAAAGGTAAGTTCTCTCTAGAATTTGCCTGCTGAGTAAACCAATCCTCTGTATTAATCTTAATGTAACCAGAAATAATTTGTTCAACCACAATTGTAAAAGTGTGTTTTCTGTTTCAGGAGCAAGTCGATCTTTCTAAAATGCATTGTTTTGAAGTAACAAATCCCAGGTTACTGTCTTTGTTTTCTTAAAACATATCGCTCCCTTAATACTGATTAAAGTGCTGAAAAGCACTGATGATTACTTTGATCACTAGTGGCTGATGTCAGTCCACCAGTGGAGTTTTTTTGGTTTTATTGTCCCTTTACCTGGAGGAGAATTCAAGATCTTTTTAATTTCCTGAATCGCACATCAAGCCCAAGCTTCATTTGAGCAACACAGCCCTGGTAACAGTCTACACAGTGTCACTTTAGGCAATACAACTGGAAGGTGGTATTAGCTCATCAGATAGAAATTGTATGAGGCTGGACAATCCTTGTGACATGTCAGTTTTTCACTATTGTTTCCTCTTCTCTTGTTTCTAAAGTATCAGAATTAAAAGCTATTTTAGAGTGCTATTACCTATGAGGATGCAACAGTAGGTCTACTTTAAGCCTATGACAGTATGTGTATAAATTCAAATTGTTAACATCTTCTATTTGCTTAATAATTTATGAGAACCATATTTCTGTAATTGTGTGCTTTAAATATTGCATATTTTGTCAAATGAAGTGATAATAAGAATCAGCAAACATCAGATATCAGCATACATGCAATTCACAAAATCACAGAATCACAGAATTATTAGGGTTGGAAGGGACCTCTGGAGGTCATCTAGTTCAAACCCCCTGCCAAGGCAGGGTCACCTAGAGCATGTTATACAGGAACATGTCCAGGTGGGGTTTGACTGTCTCCAGTGGGAGACTCCATGATCTCTCTGAGCAGCCTGTTCCAGTGCTCTGCCACCCTCAACATAAAGAAGCTCTTCCTCAGGCTGAGGTGGAACTTGTTTATGGCCCTTGCTCCTTGTCCTGTCACTGGGCACCACTGAAAAGTGTCTGGCACCATCCTCTTGACATCTGCCTTTCTGGAGATATTTAAATGCATTAATGAGATCTCCTCTTAGCCTTCTTTTCTGATGGTTGATGAAAACTCAACATGAGCCAGTAGTGTGTGCTCCTGGGCTGCATCAAAAGCAGCAGGGCCAACAGATTGAAGAAGGTGATTTCGCTCCTCTACTCTGCTCTTGTGAGACCCCACCTGAAGTGCTGTGTACAGTTCTGGTGTCCCCAACATAAGAAAGATATAGAACTGTTGGAGCAAGTCCTGAGGAGGGCCATGAGGTTGGTAAAAGAACTGGAGTACCTCCCTTATGAAGACAGGCTGAGAAAGCTGAGGCTGTTCAGACTGGACAAATAAAGGCTGCATGGAGATCTCATAGCAACCTTGCAGTATCTGATGGGGGCCTACAGGTAAGCCGGAGAGAAACTTTGTCAAGAACTGTAGTGATAGGACAAGAACTAATGGATATAAACTGAAAAAAGGGAAACTTAGGTTAGATGTTAGGAAGATATTCTTTACTGTGAGGGTGATGAGACACTGGAACAGGTTGCCCATGGAGGCTGTGGATGCCCAACCCTGGCAGTGTACAAAGACAGATTTGGTAAGTCCTTAAGCTACCTGCTCTAGTGGGAGGTGTGCCTGCTCACAGTGACGTGAACTGGGACTAGCTGACCTCCAAGGTCCTTTCCAACCCCTTAACATTCCATTCCATGATTCTCTAGGTGAAATAGGCCCAGCTCCTGCAGTTTCCTCATAAGAGAGATGCTCCAGACCTCTCATCATCTTTGTAGTCCTCCACTGGACCCTCTCTCCTCATCTCACTATCTACCAAGGAGCCCAGAATTGACCATAGTATTCCAGATGTGGCTCCACTAAGGCTGAGTGGGAGGATCACCTCCCTCGACCTGCTGGCCACACTTTTCCTGATGCACTCCAGGATACCACTGGCCCTCCTGTCCACAAGGCACACTGCTGGCTTATTGTCATCCAAACCAACTTGTCATCCACCAAAACTCCCAGGCCTTTCTCTGCAGAGCTGCTCTCTAATGGGTCAGCCCTTGACCTGTACTGGTACTTGGTTATTTGTCCCCAGGTACAGCACCCTACCACCTGGCCTTATTTAACTTCTTTAGGTTTCTCTCCAGGTAATTTTCCAGTTTATCAAGGTCCCACTGAATGGCAGCACAGCTTCCAGGTGTATCAGTCACTCTTCCCAGTTTTGTGTCATCAGATTGTATGCATTTTTCGTCCACTGAGGAGATTCAGATACAAAACTAACCCCTCCAAGATATAAAGCTGGTTTGTTCTTTGAAGGAATGTCTTAGTTTATCATCCTTGACATATAGACAGGCAACTTTAAAGACGTCATTGAACTAGTGTCCCACGTAGGTAACTTTTGTAAATCAGACACATTACACATTGCTAGCTTGGTTACATGGGAAACTTCAGCTTCTGATGTACCTTTACTCTGCATTGACAGGTACACTTTATGTCTCTCTGGATATCCTAAGTGTAAAACTCCCAATTAAACAAACATCAAGCTCACACACACATTGCATTTTTTTAGTACAGAACTCATGAAAGAACACAAGCAATAGAGGTGAAGCAAGTATCATATGGTTGGAAGCTTGTGGTGTCACAAGGTAAAATAACGTATTTCTACTTAAATGACCTGTTCACTTTGCCAACATTTATCAGCCCAGTATGACAAGATGAACTGAAACAAGATGTTGACAGCTTAAGGACTGTTTGGATAAGCTGAGGACAAAGGATAATCTTGCATCTATATGTACCAGAACAGTTACAGGTTTTTTCCAAGCACTTTGAAATGAACACGTAGTGCATTTGGACAACCACTTGCGTTGTGGTTTAGGAATGGTATTCTCCAATTTAGTACACCCACTGAAACAATGTACTGCTCTCCTTCCGCGCTCTCCTGCACTCCACCTTGAGTGCACCAGGGAGGGGAACTGGAGACACAAAAAGTAATGATCATGAGTTGAGTTAAGAACAATTTACTAGCAACAGCAATGAGATAAAAAAACAAACAGTAACTGCAACAATACCAATGACAGAAGGTACCAGAAAAGTAAGTATTCACAAGAATCCCCCAACACAACAACAGACAATACTGGACAGCTCCTTCTGCCTTGTTTATTTAACCAGAAGAAACCCCTTCTACTCGTGAGACAGTGCTTTCCCCCAGCCCCTGGCAATGATGTGAGGTGGTGCAGAATAACCTCCTTGTCCAAGCCATGCCCTCTCCTGACTACTGCAAAAATTAACCCTGTCCTGGCCAGAACCAGGAGGACTTTTAATCAACATTGTTAGAGGATGAGACAAATCCATCACCCAACATGGTACACTGCACACTAAACATACACATCCCATGAAAAGAAATAACTATGTCTCAGCTAAGTCATTAAGCAAAGATTGTGACATAAGTTGGGGAGCATTGACCACGACAAAAAGAGGAGGAAGAGCACTGTGTAAATGTTTCAGCAAAAAAAAACGTGCTGGAGTGGTCTGCTCAACACCAGGATATTTAAATGGAGTGTAAATGAACTGCATTTTCACAAGGAATATGTGCCCAACGTTTACAACAGAAATCTGGCATTGGATCATTATGGAAAATTGACCCTGAGGGAACAGAATCACAGAGATAATCTCCAGTTATCTAAGACAGCATTGAGTGACTGGGATTGGTGTTACACTAAGATGGCAAGAGAAGGTTTTAGAAATGTGCATGTATAGCTACGAATAAAATTTACCTAGCACGGATATTTTCCGCACTATCATGCAGAGTTATCTACTTAACTGGTCTGCATGGCTTATTTCAATCTCCACCCCTTAAAAAAGATTTTACAATAAATTGTTTTCTCAAAGAACTAGTGACTAGTGACAAAACTTGATTTGCAGGGAATATGGATAAAGTAATAGGTTATTCAATTTGAATAAGATAACACAGTAGAACCCACGTCAGGGAGTATACTTTGTCTTTTCCTCTCTGGTATTCAAAAATAATCTTCTTTACCTTGATTTGCCTTTTTATTCCAAAAAGGCAAAAGCCACAATGGTATTCTTCACAATAAAACCAAACACAAAAATCCCACAGTATATTTATTCAGAGTAGTAATAGTAACTACACACATTCCAAAATATTCATCAGCAGAACCTGGCTGAAAGGAAAGTAGATTGATTTGAAAGAGCAAAAGGGAAAAAGGGTAATTAAAATCATCACTGCATAAAATCAGCTTAATTGTCAGGGAGAGACTGACAAGTTCATGCTAATGATGACCTGAAAATGGTCTATTGATTTATTGATTTGGTGTTAAGAAAAGGTTCAAGTGAAATACATTAAATTTTCATTTACCCTATAGCTAAAAGAATGGCAAGAAAAACCCTGCTGGTGGTATTTAGCCACTCTATTTAGAAACTCAAAGAATCAGAAAGTTCAACACAGGTGAACAGCAGAGGAAATATGTTAAACGTCTTTTTGAGCTATTTTTTTCAAATAATCTTTTACAATGCTTCATTAAACAGTGATGCTTCTCCTAGCATAAGCAGTCTATTTTAAGTTGATTTGAAAAGCTATCTAAATAATCAAATAATAAGTCAGTTTTCTGTGATTTTTGCATCAAATCTTATTTTGAGTAAAATAAGTATTCCATATAGAAATATTAGTGTGGAAAGAAGCTAGAGTTTTGAAGAATAATCCTGGAGATGAGGAACAAATGTTACAAAATCCATAGCAGGGGATAAATATGATGAAGAACAATCTTAAAAAAAAAATGACCCAATGTCTGCACAGAAATTAACTAAAAAACCCCTACCTACTATTTTAAAAACACAATACCTGTGGATCTGTGAGATTTCAGTCCTAAGAAAATGAGTTTCTTTGAGACTTTCTTTGAGTGAAACAGAAAGCATCAAGAAATGACCTGAGAAAAAGCTCAAACAATTTATCCTGATAAGCAATTTACTCTAGTTTGATAAAATCTACTTAGACATTTATGTATTGTTTATTCCAAAAGACTTCTGAGAAAAATGGGACCTTAAAAAAAACTGGAAGTTGCTATTAAAATGATATTTAGAAACAAATGCAGCTATTTATATTAACTCCCTTCTTAACCATAAAATCCTGTCACAATCACTTCCTCAAAGAGCCAGAGCAAACCAGTTTCAGTAGCAAGCAGCCAAAAATATGTATTTCAAGATAGATACTGAAACATGACATTATAATACATATGTTTTACATGAGAATTATGTATTACTGTATTATGTATTAGTGCCTGCTAAAAAAGGTTGCCCAGAGCAGTTGTGGAAGCCCCATCCCTGGAAGTGTTCAAGGCCAGGCTGAATGGGGCGTTGAGATAACCAGTCTGGTGGTAGGTGTCCCTGCCCTTGGCAGGGGCTGGAACTAGATAATCTTTAGGGTCTGTTCCAAACCAAAGCACTCTGTGATTTTATGAATTCACTTGAGACACAATGCAGTCATTGGTCATAGTCAGCATAGGTTCACAAGGGAAAGTCACGCTCAACCAACTTAATTTCCTTTCAGCTTTAAAATTCAGAGCCAAAGCTGTGCCCTTATTTTATTGTTTAATTATATTCAAAATGCATAGATATCTTTAAAAGTATATAGCAAAGAAAAACCTAGTCCACTAACAAAGACACATGGGAGCACATACATGGTATTGATTTACCTCAGTGCAAAACCAAAGGGCCATGGAAGTCAAACACAAGTCACAAGTGAGCTTGGCTGAGCAACCTTATGCATTTTAATTTTTTTTTCCAAGTGTCAGAACTCCAGGGAGAGAAATATAGCAGATGTGAATGAAATAATAATGACAACAAAATATATTCTTGACTTTATACTTGAGCTTTATACTTTGACAGTTTTAGACAACTTTACAGGATTGCACTAACCAAATGCTCTCTGTTATAGTACAAAGTACTACCTTCATTTATGTTCAGTCTTTGATAATGTCTGTTTTCTTGTTGCTGTAGTCACATTCAAGGTGATCTTCATGAGATCTTTTCAGACAGCATATTGCTGCCATTCTCTACAATGTTTAAGGCAACCTTAAGCATAAGGCAAGAATAAACAAAAATCCTAGTCACATCAAGGGCTTTTAGAAAGTACTTTCATGTCCATCCCCAGAGACACATGCTTCTTATAAATGAGTCATGTAATCTAGGAATTTAGAGGACTCATCTAGGTAATTTCACTTCCAGAGTTTTAAGCTAGGAGAAGCAAGAGAGCAGAGCCTGAGAGCAAGATGATAGCTCACACAATTCCTGCATTGAGCATTTATTTGGGTTTTCTTGAGGCTGTCCCCCAGCACTTCCCAACCCTAATGTGCAAGCAGTGGGCAAAGAAGCAGAGATCTAAGAAACATTTAATGCTCTACTGCTGGACAATGGAATACTCACAGGAGCAAATGAACTTTATTTAACAAATAATGTTCTTTGTCTGACAACCAGTATTAACAGGAAGAGCAGCAATTTCCAAAAAACGAATTTAAACAGGTTATTTGGAAAAAAAAAGGAAATTACAAAAAAAAAAGTGTACCTAAACATCTAATCACGTAAATACCCCCATATGGATATATATTAAAAAAATACATCTATCTTACATAGGGTACTCACTCTTTTGACTTAGTAATATCAAGACAACTTTCTGAGGGTACTTACGATAATTTTCTCTGGTTCACATTCTGGTAATAGGGAGCAAGACAGTTCTTCAGTGTCTCCTTTTGCATTAAAGGATAAAAGACTGATATTTGGCTTTATGACTTCACAAGAATATTACCAAACCCAGTTTCAACCTAGGATAACTTTTTTTTTTCCTTTTCATAAAGTACAAAATATTTTTTCAACAGCAAAATGCATTGTTTCACATTATGTACTTTTGGAGTTACTTAGAATGCTCCAAAACTGAAATATTTTTCCTAGATGTGCACCACTGCTTGACAAGGTACTGTAATTTGTTCTTGTAAAAATTGTGCTTTTCTCTCCTATAGCTGTCAGAAGGATTTTTTTTTTTAAATTTTCTCCTCACTTAGAGGTATTTTTTTTCTCTGCTCTGAATGGCATATCTGCCTACAGTGTTTTTCTGTTATGAACTTGGCTCTCAGCTATGATATTCATTCATGGATAAATGTCATTCCCATATGTTTTAAGTAACATTTTCTCTTTTATATTTTCATTCAATGAATAATCACTGCTTCTTCACAGGATGTAAATATTTTCTTTATAACTACAGCATGGTTATTAAGCTGGTTTTAATCATCGTGTCAGTGAAATTCTGCTTAACAATGACAGAGATATTGTTTCCCCAAGAGTAATTGATTAATGTCTTCAGACTGGGTAGCAAAGGAACAGTTCTGATCATGTAAATGTAAGTGTCTACATATTGTAGATCACTGTTTTTAAGTGGGGGGCCCAACTTCAGAGATGTGAACTTGGCCAGAATAATTTAAATAGATTATTAAAGAATTTTAAATGACTGGCTTAGACTGCACAACAGTGGATACACAAATCACTTGAGAGCAAAGTGGAACCACCTCTATTGTCTGTTGTTTAGTTATTTCACAACAGGTAGATGGAATGTGGAGAATTTGGTTCTGCAAAACCTTGATGGAGAGCTGCCTTATCCTCCCTTCGCCCCATAAACCTGTGCCATAATAAGAAGCTACATGTATATACTCTATTATTTAGCATGACTTCCCTTGTTACTCCATAGCTCCTGTCACCCTTAAAATTCTGTACACAACAAACCTTAGTAGCACTGGATACACTTGCCAGTGTTCATATAAAAAACTTCTTAAAGTTCAGCTCTTCTCTGCAAAAGCTCATTAGAGATAGCATGGCAAAGCACCACATGCACTTTTTCTCTCAATAACCACCAAAGAAGTGAGTTTGCTTGTCACTTATTAGCTCTGTAAACACAAACACCCATGGGGTACCAATGGGTCCTTTTTGTATTGTATACTATCATCTGAATACTGCCA
This sequence comes from Climacteris rufus, assembly GCA_013398175.1. Taxonomy (NCBI): domain Eukaryota; kingdom Metazoa; phylum Chordata; class Aves; order Passeriformes; family Climacteridae; genus Climacteris; species Climacteris rufus. Next base: position 9,711 of record VZRZ01006337.1, on the reverse strand, counting down.
TTAAAAGAGGTGACATCTTCTATTACAGTCATATCATGTGTCCCACCCCCTCCCTCATCCTGTTCTGTCAGGCCCTTGGCATGAAATACTCAATACTTATGTAAGTGACATGCAGAGACCAAGTACCCATCCTCCAGTTTATGGAATTACCCCCACAATATCTAGTTCTCACATTTTTCTTGATAACAACCATAAACTTGACCTGCAGTGCAATTTTTAACACGAAAATTGTAGGCATCAATTGCAGAATGTGACACACTTTTTGCTCGGGCAGGTGAAATGTGGCTAGAACCATGTAAGCAATTCTGCTCTCATCTCTGGGAAGAGATAAGATTTTTTTTTCTTTGAAAATCATAGCTGTAGCAGCACAGGGTGTTGACAAAATGCCTTGCATTTGAGTAGTGACAAAAATAAACTCTGGAATTCTGAAATTCAGCAACAGCAGTGACAGCTAGAATAGCCTTTTCTACATCTCCTCAGCCCTCACTAGATGGTTGCTTTTTTCCAGTTTGTCCCTAGGTCTACAACAAGTAGAGACCTCATTGAAGCTCACAGTGCATAGCAGAAGACTCCATTTTGGTGGGCATAATATTATTTCTGTAAAAAAATGCATCACAATGAGTACTGAAAGCACTAAAAGTTTAAATTTTTATTTTTTGCCATCCAGTGTTATGTTCTATGGAGAACTTTAAAAATACGAGACGTTTGTAGACTCAGCTTTTCAAAGACAGACCATTTTTTATTTACTTCTTTCTGAAATGAGGCCAAATCACATATCTGAGAAAAAAAACTTTCATCTTACGCCCATCACAGAAAAACAGCTAATTAACTGTTAAAAGCAGAAGTCATTCAACTAAATGGTAGAGTGCCAGCTGTACAAGGACACACGCGTTTTTACTTCCTGTAACCAGTTAGATGTACGGTAAAACTGTAAAGAATTGTCATATATTACAAAAGCTACAAGCCATGACAACTAATCATACACTCATTGGGGTGTATGAGTAGCTATCATACATGTAATGAGTTGTGTATTGATCCCCAATGATGCAGAAGCCATCCCCAATGATACAATTGTTGGATTTCCACTTGTACCCATGCTCGTTCCCTTACAAAGAGTATATTTGTACATATAAAACTGAAAATTTATAGTGTTTTGTCTGTATATCACTGTGATCACAAATTCAATTCTAGCAACCATCCAATTATTACTTCTTAGCATGGTTGATATTTATGCTACCATGCATGCAGAATGAACATGTAAAATGAAATTAGGTGGCAGGCTTGATTCTTTCACTTACCTATTAGGTAGGCTCTTACAGATTTACTAAATGTATATTAGCCAAGTTCTGAGAAGTTTTAATTTAAATCTCATTAAAAGAAGGCCTGTATCAATTAAATCAAATGAAAGGGCAGTAGAATGCGAAAAGGATCTTCATCTGCCTGACTTTTGGGTCCTCAGGTACACATTTCACTTTCTGAACAACAGTTTTGCATGTAAAACAGATCATCACCTGTTTATTTTAGAAATTCACTAAGGTGTTATCAGGTGATACAAACAAAATAAAATATCCAAACATGGAAGCTACTTTATTTTGAACTGACACAGAAACTGAACTCAACAGTTTGATAAATTAATTGTTTTGAGGGCTTATTACATACAAACCGCTACATAAACAAAAGTAATCCAAACAAGAAAAAGATTTAAGAAAGCAATAAGAGAGATGATAATGATTTAGTACATTACAAATTCTTGCTCATATTCAAATCCATCCAATATTGTTTAACAGTACTTCCCAGTCATATCGTTCAGTAAAAAAATTCAAACCCTGCATTTCAGAAAGAACAGAGGTCCATTCAGCTTTTTGAAGAGATTTTACCATGTTTTCAGTATCTTAAGAAAAAGATTTAAGAACTCAGTGAGAAACACAGATAATTTTAAGAACAGTTCACAACATCCAGAGCTTCCTGCCATTCTGAAGAAAAAATACACCTTGATCCACTGTCTAAGACAGAGTGAACTTTGAGGATTCACAGTATTTCTACAATTAATATTTTATAGCTGATAGATTTTAATAACTCCCAGAGGAATGATGGCACTGAACACTCACCAGAGGGTGAGCTCAGTAGTAGACAAATGGGGTCAAGTTGCCATACCACATTTAATCACATTTGACTTTCTCAACTCTTACATTCAGTTTTAATGCACCTCAAGATGCTGTTTAACTTGCTTTTTTTCCTAGCTGAAGGAAGAACACTTTGAATTTGAAAGGGCCAGTAAATGTGGACTTGAGAGGCATGTTTGCCTAAACATCGTTCTCCTAAAAGGGATCTCCTATATGGGGAGGACATCTGGTTTCGTCCCTAGCTCTAGGAGCACTCACAAACTCTTTTGGCAATTTTTTTGCTATGTGTCCAAGAATCTGGTGGTCTTCCCAGCCATTGTTGTCTTCCCAATGTCACCCAAACAAGTGGATGTACAAAACTGTAGAACAAGCAGCACGTAAAATCTCTCATGTCATTCCAGTACTGATTCTGAATAGAGAATAACACTTGTAGTATGTTTCTAAAGCACCTGGCAGAGCTTAATAACTGAGAGGCAAGGTCTAATCTTGCCCACCCCACAGGCCTATCACAATCGTCATCCAGTATGGAACCCAGGAGATCTTCTGTTGTGCCTTTCTTCTAACAGCTGTGATCAAATCTTAATTTGCCTACCTATTTCTACTACATCTCAGTACCCTGGTTCAGCTTCAGCTGCCCAGAGAGTCTCCTGCCTTATCCTCCCTCCAGACCCCATGCTATACTGGTATTGAGGCTTTCAGTCTCAGTGGGGAGTGGGAAGTATCCCCTTCCTATTTGCAGTCTCGTGTGGATTCAACCATAAAAAAGCAAAATCCAAGTGCCTGTCATCAGCAGTACTAACAGACCAAATCCATGGACCAATAAATTTTAAATACTGCCACAGCTGCCCATTCACAGTGTTCACATACCAAAGCCTTTATGAAGAGATGCAGCCTTTCTTCCACAGAAGAGTAGATCAGGTAGCTAACAGCAATAGATTAACATCTGAAAATATTTAGCAGTGAAGTCAAAAAGTTAAAATTCCATTTTGGAATACAGACTGTCTGAATCAGGGATTTTCCTTGGGGACTGGTCATAACAAAGAAAAATTTCAAAAGCATTTTCACTTAAGCAAGAAATTACACTTTCTCAGTTTATCAATTCTACCTCATTATGAACAAACCTTACTTTGATTTTGTTTCACAATAGCTGGCTACATTTTACAAGAGAAAAGCAAAGCAGAGAAGGAAGAAGGATTTGGCCTATATGGAATCCTGGTTCCACTTTAATTTTGGATAAGGAAAGAAAAATTGCTTTATTATTGGTATTCACATTGCTACTTACCTAAGATCAGGTTAACTACAGCAGTTTAAACCTTCAATGCATGAGGATTTAACACTGAGAAAATTCTCTGTAATTCTTACCTCTATAAATGGCTCCAAGGTGCTTATCCAAGAGAGAGCTTCCACCTCTTAACCACGGGCATGTTTGCAATCACATTAATTGCTCCACCTTTTTATGCTTCTCTCACATGGTTACAGCTTTAGATTCACTCAACGACTTTTTACTGCAATTAAAATTTTCTGCAGGACTGTCCACTTTGTACATACATGGCAATTTTCTAAACAGATGGCTCAAAAGGCTTATAATTAGTTATTTAATTAAAGCTATTCTCTGGACCTTTGGTCTCCGTTGGGGCAGTGATGTAGCTAGATCTGAAAACAGAGAGCCAAAACATGGAGTGCTTTGCCACTTGAATGGTTAGGTCATTTTAAGTGTTAATTATCAACTGGATGTATTTTACTCCTTCAGGATAACTAGGGGGCTTTACTTGTACTGCAGCCCTTTCACAGATGGAAAGCTTTACCATACCTAAAGCATAACCGCCAGGCTACAATGCAACTTTCCGCAAAGTCTAAAGGAAAACCCTAAAGTAATCACTATACGAAAACAAAAAGCAGAACTTAGGTTCCAAGGCAATGTGCCTAAGGATGGCAGGATGCTATAATTTAGTTGTTTTCAATATAAAATTTCCACATATTTAGTACAAACAATTCTCTCTATGGAACTGAAGATATTTGAACAAGTATTTTATCTTTGAAATATTGTTGCAACAGAAAGAAAATTCTCCCTTCTCCTCCAAAACTATTTGTTTTGCCATCTTATAAAAGGGATAAGAAACATTCTGAACAAATAAAGGTTAAAACTTAAAAATAGTTAGAGAAATTCTATGTGAGGACAGTAAAAATCTGGTATTTTCAATAAAACAATAAATAATATTTATACCTCCCCTAGCTCTTACACTGTCACTTTCAGAGACAGATTTTGGTCTGTTGTGGTCATAAAAACTGAGTTCAACTCCTTTGATTTGAATTGAATTACTTCAGACTTATGAGCATAACCAAGATCAGAGGCTGATGAAGTGACCTGCCTAAAGGCAATAATGAACACAAAACATCAGAATAGATATTAAAGCTCTGCAGGTCCAGTCTCCTCTTAAGTCTTCATCAATGGAAAAAGAAGAATATCATCTGATTCACTGACGAAACAAAAGACTGTATTTTCTCAGTGTTCCTGGTTGAGTATTTGGACCACACTGAACCATTTCATAAGTCTGATAGTGTCATCATTCATGCTACACAACATGCATAACACACATACAAGGAAGAAGGTTCAAGCTCTGAAGACAGGAAATATCAGAAACAATTTTCCCCTCTGGTGTGCAAAGGGGAAATTATGATACAGCTGTGAATTGCAAGATTCAATTATGTGTTGTCCACAGAACTCCACTTCACATAATACACAGAGTGGATGGTGTTCACTGAAAAACAATGAGTCAATACCTTGTTTTCTGCCAATTGTTCAATGTTTGGCCTGGGGTCATATTTACTGTACACAGTACACGATACTGCTCTAACAAGAGAACGCTCACTTTTCTCATTAGCCTTTTTTTTTTTTTTTAAATATTCACTGGTATTCCGGTATTTTAAATAATGAATATACTAATTTTTACAGTATATTAACCAGATAAGCATATGCCAATTTTCAAAAGTAAGAGCTGAGGAATGGGGAGACTGAAATAAAAGAAGTAAACTTCTTCAGAAGCTTCCTTTATTAGATTTACCTTTTTTTACCTTCTAAGATTCTGAGTTGTCAGCTGTTTATGAAAAAAAAAATTGATGAAACTGAAAGGATTAATTTTAAGATGTCTGCCATTTCCTGACCACCAAAAGCTACAGAAAAGCTAGTTATCAGGTAAGAATGACATTCAACTACAATAGGAAGAAGTGAATGTTTCAAGTCTCTCACAGACCTCAGACAGGCAACACCAACTGATGTACAAAAACTTCCAGGGAACTAGCCATCAACCAGTTGTCTCTACAGCACATGTGCAAAATATACTTCCCCTGAGCTGAAACTCCATGATAATGAAAGGAACTGTATGCCTGAGTATCAGGCAACTCCAATTGAACCATCAGTGTTTTCCAGAATATCTCAAGTTGGAAGGGACCCATAAGGACCATAAAGTCCAACAGTCTGCTCCTGGAAGAAGTACATAAAACTAAACAACACAGCCCAGACCGTTGTTCAGAGGCTCCATGAAAGCTCAGACAGCTGTTCAGAGGCTCCATGAACTCTGGCAGTCTTGGTGCCCTGTTCCAGTGACTGACCATGGTCTCAGTGATGAATCTTTTCTTCATGCCCAATCTGAACTTCCCCTGACTCAGCTTTATTCCTTTGCCTTATGTCCTATTGTTGGTCCACATGGAGAGGAGACCAGTGCCTGCCTCTCACCTGTCCTCCCTAAGAAGATGTAGATGGTGATGGGGTCACCCCTCACCCTTCTCTTCTCCAAGGTGAACAAAACAAGTGACCTCAGCTTCTCCTCATGGTCTGGCCCTCAAAGCCTTTCACTGCCTCAGTCACTCTCCTCTGCACGTGCTCTAGGAGTTTGATGTTCTTCTTCAAATGAGGCACCCAAAACTGTACACAGGACTTCTGGCAGGGCTGCACCAGTGCAGTGTAGGTTGCTCCAAAAGATGATGCCAAGGGTTAAAGGGCATTTCCCCCCTCTTGCCCCTATCATGATGGTAAGATGTCTGATGATTTGGACAATTCAGTGTACAGCATAGTTCTTACAAAGCAAAGTCAGGACATGGTGAAAGGCAGCACAGGGGCATGAGTGCCTTGATCAGCTCTGACTTACAAGAAAATGTCAGTTGAGAAGACTGAAATTGTAAATGATTGGATTTGGTTCCACGTTTACTTTGGAACCCCTTTTAAGCTGCCACAAACAATGTGTTACCTGCACTTGCTAACACAACAGGCATATCTGTGCTCAGGGGCAAACCAGAAGAATTTGAAGAGCGTGGTTACACAGTAGCACACAGTTTAGTTTTGGTCATGACTTCGGGTTGGACAATATGATGTACTGTTCTCAAACCTCCATTCTGGAAGTAAGTGAAATTCTTCACTAAAACTTTCCAGGAACAGTTATTGATATGGAAGTCATGAGTTTTGGGGAAAAAACATCAGTTCAAATCATTCAAATTTTAAAAAGCCATGGTCCGTTGTAATTGGAATCCTATGATACCAGAATATAACACTTATTTTATACAAACATGTAAAGTGTGTTTGTACAAACCAGTGAGAGCAGTCACATCTATCAGGAATACAAATATTTCAAAACATTAACTTATCACTGTAAGTTAATACTGATATATTGGTAGAGGACTATAAGGAAACAATTCAGTTTGAATGACACACATAATTTGCTGGAAAATTAGTGTTGGACTTCTCAGCAGAACTTAAGGGAAAATTGTTACTGTTATTGTTATTCTGTAAATTAAATGGGGACCACATAATTCAAGCATTATGAAGTAGATTTTAACATGTTCTTTCCCCAAAAGACCTCACTTACACAGATAGGTTTACAAAGTGTCCAGTCAATTGAAAACAGATGAAGGCAGCTCAGGGAGACAGAACACTCCTTCGACCTTGCCCTGATGGGTGCTTCCGAAGAAAAGCTGCTGTTTAACTGTTCACTTGACAGAGCCCAGACTTAGCAGATGATGAGTGCTGCAGCTTTAGCCAAGGTTCCTAGCCCCTAATGCTTCAGGTCCATGCACTTAGCCTTCAGGCTACCCAAGTGCTCAGCTGGTTATGGCCAGCTATGCATCCACTGCAGGACCAAACCTACGGGCAGCTGCAAACTGCACGCTCCTGGGATGTGCAACACCCACCAGCTCAGCACAAGGCGCAGTGGCATTAGGTCTGGTAGCTCACAGGACATATCTCCCAATGTGATTCTTTGTTCAGCATGTTCCCCTGCTCCCTATATGATTTTATAAATCACTTCAAGAGCACTTGAGGACAAAAAAGCTGCTTGTATTTTCTCTCCTGTCACCCATCTCCTCCCCTTTCAGTAAAACACAACACATTTGTTCAGGGATTCATTAGCAAGCACTCTTTAACATTAATGTGGAGAAAAAAATCTAGCGGTGGTTCCTTAAGATACTGCTCCATTAACACTGGGAATAACTAGTCTGCAGGCTGAAGACTGCAAAATGCTTTGTCCTTTCTACTTTGCAAAGCATTATAACTCATTAACAAGCCCTTGCTAATTGAATTTGATTTAGTGTCAACACTGTCACAATCACACAGAAGCACATCACTAAAATTTCAATCCTGCTTGCTGTGATCATTAAGTCCCAATTGTCAAACATAAGCCCTGCCTTTGTGGTGAAGGTTGTCAGATCAGATTCATAGGGGCTCTGCATTTCAGTTGCCATGTGAAATATATAAAAAGTGCCAAAGCCACCAGGTAAAATGTGCAATTAATAGGGACATTAATTAGTTAAAACTAGATTAATAAATGCTGCTGTTGGCTGCATTTTTGGTTTCCGATCTCACTTATCCTCTTCAAAACACAAAACCCTGTAGACCAATAGAGATTTGAAAGAATGAGTATGCTAGGAAAATGACTGGATTTTTTTTCCATATAAATCCCCTCTCAAATAAACAGAACAAAGGTGGGTTCAAAGTATGTCACTGATAATGATGGATGTTTATATACTGAGCTTGATGGTAGAGTTAGGCTAGATTTTTTTATTTTTTTGGCTCTTTGACTAAACTGAATAGATAATATGCAGTGAAAAATTGTTTCAAATACTCTGTCTAGGGGTAAATAATGATAGCACTATGAGTAATAAAATGAAACAAAGGATAACAAAACCCTAAGAACAAGTATTGTTTATCTTTTGACCCTTGATGAAACCAGAAGGAAAACATTCAGTCTGGAGGTTCTATTCAGAGCTCTAGAGAATCATTCATGGGACTGACCATCCAGGCTCATTTTCCACTTTGGTCCGTCACTGGCCAAAGGAAATGCACTCTTCCTTTTTAAGACTAGTGAGTATTTAATCACTTAAGACACAGTTATGTGCCTACATAAGGCACAGTTTCTTCTCTCTCTCGAGGGACAAGTTCATGAAGCACTGGAGTTCATGATACCCATCATCTCTTTATACTTTATTCTTTTACCTACAGGCACAAATCTGTCTCCCAACTATGTCTGTGCGTGGGACTTCTCTACCTCAGCAGCAGTGTCATTAAATCTCCATCTCAAACACCACAGGAAATGGACATAAATACTGCAATACTAGAAAACAATTAAGTTGTACTCTTGCAGTTGGGGTAAGCCTGCCTTATTTGCACCAGTCAATAGTATGAATCCATTTTAAATCTCCTCTGGAATCTCACTTGAAAACTTAAAAAAAAAAAACAAAAACCCAAACAAACAAAATTAACTATCAAAAAACATGAAACAAATAGAGAAAAACCAATTAAAAGATTCACTAAACCTACACGAGGAATACTGAGATCTGATGATTCACCACTTTATGTTGATCCTTCTTGTCATTTTCTACAGCTAAGTTACTCTGTTAGAGGAATTCAGTCTTTACGTTCTTAAGTATACATTATAAAATTTGTATTACAGAATTTCACCCGTTTTTGTTTCTGTTATGTGCATGTGTGTAGTTTTCCCTATAGTAGATTCCAAAAATTCTCCAAATTAATAAAGCCTCTCAATTTTGCTGTGCCAGTACATCCCTAATAATCATGTCATCGTCATTAATGGAAATATTCAATAAGGTCAGCACAGAAACTGATGTCTGAGCAGCTACTCTAGAAGAAGTCAGCCCATTACTGTATGTCCCTGTCAGCAGTATATGTTACTTTCTCTTATGTTGAATCCCAAAACCCTGAGATGAAATAAACCCAAGTTCATATTCTACATTAATCCAGTTTTTTCACTGATAAGTGCCTGTTCATTGTCTTCTTGTGTTTAGATTGATATTTCTCAAACTCTTAAAATTAACTTAGTAAATCCCAAATTATTTCAGAGAAGTGTTTATCTCACAAGAATACACTCTCAGGGGTTATTGAGAGATTTCTGTGAAGACTTGGAAGCAAACCAGGCAAGATGGCTGTGAGGAACCAATTTGCTTTTGATTTCTGTCTCAACATTGCTTGTCAGAGGTACGTGGGGGAGGGGTTGCACAGGTGCTGTGTGTCGGAGGCAGCCAGGAGAAGATGGAGGCAGGCCCTGTCTCTGGAGAGACTCTGTCTGGCAGTCACTTCACGTCT
>VZRZ01006336.1:921488-966610 GCA_013398175.1 Climacteris rufus | reverse complement strand
TTATAGCATTTCAGCTATAATAAACACTTCTAATTAATTTCATTAAAACCACGAAAGCAACAGAGGTAAATCCTAAACAATTCAGACAGTAAATGCAATGTAAACTCTGTTGAGAGTCTTTCCTACAAACAGCTTTGAAACTTTAAATGGGCTATTTACTTTCAATAGAAGTTTTTGGTTTGACATATATAAAAGGAATAATGTTTAATCTAAAAATAATCAAATTAAAATGGAAAGAACTTTATAAAAATCAGTAACGTGATAGCTGTTATTCAGAGGATTATTTCTGAGGAATGCTTGGCTAAAACTATAATCCACCTATACCGAGAAAAATAAAGCAGTATACAGAAGGGAGCAATATTTCAGAAAAATAAACAACAGTACTTTAATACTTAATCCCATTGTTCACTTTCAAGCCCCCAGATTTAAAACAGACACACCGAAGTATTGAGGTGAATGCAGAGCAGCTGAAAATGCTCATGGTCATCCTGAAGTGCCCAGAGGGCCGGCCCTTGGATTCAAGAAAGGCCAAGACACAGCTGGCAGGGGGGAATGGAGAGAGGAAGAGACATTTTCAGAGTGTGACCCTTCCTGCCTGCAGGAGCAGTCCCACAGCTGAGAGACAGCCCCTGCTCTGGCAGGGGTACAGTGCAGCTAAATGAGAATTTCCATGGCAATGGATCAGAGGTGGCAGGAAGGCGCTGCAGGGGAGACTCATCCCTGCTTCCCTCAGCCGCACTTGCACTTCAGCCCTGCCAGCGCCTCAGCCCTGGACACAACGAGCGATGGCTCAGGGGCCTGGCCTAGGAACACTTTTCAGACCTATTGTGGGTATTCCCTTCTTTCTGCTCCTCAATCATTCTACCACTGCCTTAAACAAATTTTAGTTGGCCTTCAACAGCATGCAAACGAAGGAATCTCTGAGAGGTGTAAAGACAAATTTAATAAAAGGGCAGTGATTTAAGAACATACGTAATGAAAAAGCAACAAGACGCTCAAGAGACTCAACTGCAGAAACACGGTACCTTTTATAATGTTTCTTTCTTGTAGTGGCTTTAAGATGGAAATCCTCCCTTGGTTCGATAATAACTCTGTAAGAGAAACAAAGAAAACAACAAAGATTTTTATTTCATCTAGGGGGAGTAGGAAGAAGGGATTATTTTTAAATTTACATAATACTGTGGAATACTATTAGTTGCACCTCTCCTTGGTTGCCCTTCCCAAGTCATGCTGCTTTACAAAAAAGCATTACCTCTGGCGTCTATTCCACCAACACCTGAAATCCCAAGAAAATCCCACAGAACTGAGTATTGAAAGTAAACTCCATAAAAAGATCCTCTTGATTTCTGTCCCAGTGCCACTCATACGTGCATATATCACACATTCCTAAGCTTAGAATTTAATCCAATATATACTTAATTCCCCATTAATTCCTAGATTTAAAAGGAAAAAATGTTTCCCTCATAAGCAAACACCACAGCATTTTCAGTCATCCAGACCTAAATGCCATCTAGTGGCTCTAAAAATGTCAACTGTGGCTCCACAGATAAACCTCATCCTATCCGACATTTTTTTTTTTTCCTAACAGCAGGAAATAAGAGAAATTACGGCAGGAAATTCACCAGAAAGAACTCAGTGTTTTTTCAAAATCTCATTTTTTGTTAGACCTTCATGAAGCATTCCCATTACAGCATTTCTTATCCTAGCAATTTCTCAAAGTTAACAAGCAGGATCCTTTGTCTTGGATTCCCACTCTCCTACTGCCTTAGCGAGACCAAAAACATTTCAAGTAGCTGATTCCTGCAGATCATCCTTGCTGGGTGTCACTCAGGCTAAATTTTACCCATAAACCAGACATGCCACTGGCTCATGGCTCCATCATTAGACCCTTCCTCACTGCTCCTCCTTTGCCTGGAAGGTACAGGAAGGCCAAATAAACATATGAGTGGTAAGGAGAAACACCTCAACCCTGCAGACTCACTGTAACCACAGAGGTGCTAAAAGAAAATTCTACATCTGTGATGCAAGATGAGGGCTTCTTTGAAGCCTAATTTCTTTCATCTTTTGTCTCATAACAAGAATATGACTATCTCTACTAAGTAAGCTAATTTTACACATTTTCTTAAAATATTTTTAATTTTTAAGGCAGAAATAAATAATGATTTCTGTTTAGGGTCACCTGGCGTAGACAAAAACTACTGGAAAAAAAATCTTCCCGTGATTTTTCTTTCCTCCTTTTTCACCTGTATTTTTGTTGTTGTTCAGAGTCCAGCAGACAAGCTGTCTAAGGCTTGGGATGCCCTGGGTAAGACCCAGTGCCACTACAGCATTCATGTACAGCTGTGAGCTACTGAATCATTTCTTATTGAACAATCTGGGAGGAAAGTGCATTTGCCTGCTTCACAAGATCTCAAAAACATGTATATAAAATATCAAAGCTATTATATACACCCACACTATTACTGGTGGTCTTCTAGTGATAATCACATCTGTACAGCCTGAAATTTAGTGTTGATTATCAAGAAAAAACTACTTGTCTCTTCCATACAAATCTACTTGTTTCATTTTACTGTTTGAGCAGGATATTTGTCCCAACAGTGACAGTCCCTAATGTGCTGTCTGGGTTATGGCAAACACCTGGATCAGATAATGCCATGTTCCCAAGGGCAAGGTCCCACTGCCAGGGGGAAGCTGAGCCTTGGTTTATGTGGGCTGATGCCAGCTCACAGCTTCAGCCCCAAATCCTGGGAAGCCTGGAATTTGCTGAGGCTCATGGCTGTACTGCAGAGTCCCATTTTCAACCCTTGGCTGCTGTCCATTTGATAACATGACTTGTGGTGCAGGGAGAGGGGGGAAAACCCCCCCAGCTTGGATGGCATTACATTTAATAAAACACCTGTGTTTCATTACAAAAATGCTGCTTCGTTCCAGTGATACTTTTATTGCTGATTTTAATCAAGTATCTTACAGCTCTCAAATGGGAAAGGTGGAGAAAAACCTGTAATGCCTTTTCAGATTGCTTGTTATCTCTCACTTGTAACTAATTACCCCAGTCACACTGTTAAAGACTGAGTGGTTTTATGTTCGCTCGCCAACAAATGATTAAAAAAAAGAAATTAGACAATTAGTCTCTAGCTATAGTAACTAATTAAGATAAATATTTTCAGAATAAAGAACTTAACAGAACATCAAGGCACTGACACTGCAAAAATGTCTGGGAAAGTAAAGCATCTATCAGCAAACCATTTCTTGCTAGTCAGCAAGTTTCACAATTGCATCCCAACCACATTTCATTCTTGTCCTACTCCAGTGAACATAATTAGTTATTAAAGCTTTTCTAACATGGTGAGAATGTGAGCAGCTTATTAGACTACAGGAAGACTTGGGGACAAATTTGATTCTGCACCATTGCAAATGTGTGCACCGCCAACAGAGGAGTATTTATACACAAAGAGCACGATGGAAAGCACTGTAGCAACCTGTTCTACCATTCCTTTTTCCACATGTCTTATTTTGTATCATCAGCTAAGCCTGAACTGTGCTGGTAATCCACTCCTCACATCTTCTTGCTCCCTTACTCAAAAGGCTTCTGAACATGCACCCAAGCTCTTGAAAACACTTGGTTTCAGTGAGAGTGAGGAGCAGCCTTCAGACCAGCCCAGCTCAGGTAACCCCACTGGCTTTGCTCAGCCCTTGGTTCTCGCTGTGCCCATCTGGGTGTCAGGGACAGGGAACCACGGCTGGAACCCGTTCTGGGCACACAGCAGATCCCTCATCTCTTCACAGAAATGGGTGTCATTAACACTGCCAAGTGGGAGGCAAATATTGTTGGCCAAAACAAATGAGAGCAAAAAAATGGTGTGGAAGGACAAGCAGACTGCTTTTTAATTCAGCTGCAATATATAAGTACGCATTGTAAAATCTTGCCCAGGGCAAGAATGGAAAGCCTTTATCTTTGGCTCCTTCTATCACTCAAATGACCTTCTCTCTGGCATTTCTGGCATTAAAATAACTAATAAAGAATTTGGATGATGTAATTTATTTGGTAGCAGAAAAATTATCTGCAGGTTCATGGCTACAGCCCTCAGTGCATGCTTACAACCCCAAATCAGCCTCAAGGAACTAACGTTTGTCTTGCTTACAGCAGTGGATCACAGTCAGCACAACTTTGCTTGCCAACAGCTACCCCAATGAAAAAGAGACCTGTGGAAAAGAGCTCACTTGTTCCCAAATTAATTTGTCTGTCCATGTTTTGCTTTTATTGATTGCAAGAAGCTGATACCCTCCAATTGTATGTTTTCCTTGGCAGGAGCTCTGTCACAGATAAATCACCACAAGTTTGGGCAGAGCTGAATAGAGCTCTCCAAATTGTATTTGTATCTGCTGTGATTTACTTAACCAAGAGACAAGGAGGCGAGGAGAAAGAATTTTTTCCTAAGCACCTTTTTCCTTCACCTTATATCTTCATTTGTTAAACTGCTATTTTATTTCACAAAGAAATGCAGGATATTCTGACTGACAGCACACTTCTGCTTTTATGTAAGGTATCAGATGGCAAACATGAGGTAGCTACATTACACAACTCAGTGTGTGGGTATATGCTGTCACAACTTGCATCAAAACATATGAAAGTCATGGGAAGTGAGGTTTCTCCTCTTAAAGATGTGATACAAACACAATGAAAAGCAGCCACCCTGTACACTCATTACAAAGCTTTCCATCAAAAGAGGTGAACTTCAAGCTGTTTGATATTCTAATATTTACACTCAATTATATCTGGAAATTTATTTTAAACAGCATTATTTTTGTGTTACTTAGGAGCTCCGAGTTCCCTTAGAAACTCCTACTCGTTCTTAATTATAGTGTAAATCAGCATGTTAACACCGAGCGAGCAACCACTAACTAAAGCAGCTGATACAAATGCAGACAAAGTTCGGACAGAAGAAGTGGCAAAATGCCCAGAAAGTTCCAAACCCCCTCTGAACAGCTCAGTCAACGTGCAGAGATACACAGACCTTTCACAAGAGATGCGCTGGGTAATAGCAGTTACTGCCAATAAATTTTATATAAATATTACAAAAGCAGTAAAGAGCCCATGCATCAGTACACAGACATGTCACAGATAAGAACTGTGGCTTTTTAAAATGTCAGGACTGAAAATGTACAACAGCCTATAAAATGCCACTCAAGTCATTACATGCTACCAGTGAAGTAAATCATTTATTAAAGAAACAACGGCTGAACTAACTTTGCCAAAGCAGATGCACCTATTTCCTCCACTGCATTAGTGGGATGATAAAGACATGACATATTAAAAGAAAAGGTATGAAATATAGAACTACAAAAGACAGTGTACAGCAATTCACTTCAATGTGCTATGATACAAGCAAAATTAAAGCTAATCCTTTCTTCTGAAGGAAATGTCACAGACTTCTGTGCATTTGGTAAATTAATATTTATAAGAAGCCCAGACAGTTTAGTGTTTTTTAATATAGGACTAAGATTTTCTCCTGAACATCAAACAGAGAGGTTGCATTAAAACAGCAGATTCTTGATTGCCACAAACCTAAATGACAGTATTTCCAAGGTTTGTTTTCCATCATGTCATTCCAATTAGCAACTGTGTACAACTAGGACATTTGCAAAATCCACCAAGTAGCCATGAATTATACATTCCTAACTCTTTAAAGTTAACACATAATAATCTTCTTACCAAGAGCCTGCTGACAGCTGCTAGTACTATGCTCCTAATAATTCTCATTACAAACAGACATCTAGGAATGGAAAAACAAGGTATACACAGTCTAGTACCACACTGGTGCACATATATATGTAGTAAGTGAGACTTTACCAACAACATTTTTTCAATAACTTATATAGCAATAAAACTATAACTAAACACCTTTTATGGAAAAATGTAATTTAAAATTTTACAGCCTAATATGCGTAAGAATCCATCACACCCAATTAAATTAAAAAGCAGCACTTGATCACCTTTTATGAAAATTTTGAAAAGAATTGTTATATTACATGCTCATATGCAGTTTCATTTAATTTAGATGATGAATTATCTAATTTTGTTTTCTAGTATTCTAGGGGTATCCAAATTGAACTTGATAGCGTTCATGGGGTAACCAGAGTCACCTTTTATGTATTACAGAAAGAGGATACACTTATTCCTTCAAATGGGAGGGAAAGTTGATCTTCCAAAATTCTATAATGAAATTTAATCTTGGGAAAAGAAGAATAAAAAACATTAAAGCTGAGTTTAGTGATAATACATTAGTACCAGTGAAATTCTGGGGGTTTGCCTGAATTTCTCCCAGGCAAGAATAAGAGAGCAGCCCACAAAGGGCCTTCCAGAGGGCTGGACAAACATAAGGAATCATGGACAACAGACACAAAACAGCACGTGCTGGTGACAGTTATGCTGAAGAAAAAGCTTTAGGTGACTGTAAATAAAATTCCAGATTAATTTTTTAACCTGGGCTGAATCACCAGCCTGAATCACTCATCATATATAAATTTCAGTAAGTAACAACTTCCAAACCAACATTTTTACTTTATAAGACTAATTATTAAACTAATAAACTTGAATATGTATAAGAATTATTTTAGACTGGAAAAAGTGCTTTGCAGTAAAGCTGTTTTCTAAATAAACTGGCAGTTTATTTTTTTACTAGCAATTACTAGTACTAGTAATTGCATTCTTGTTATTAGTATCTATATTATATGGTGAATTTACATTATGAAATTTAATTTTCACATTACCAAGTGTTGTAAATACCACTGAAGTGGTTTTAAAAACATCAGTGATCAGTGCCACCATCTGCAACCACAAAAATAATGAAAACTGAAATGATCTTTGCTTATTTAAGGCTTTTAGGTTCAGCATTACACCACTTCCTAACCAGTCAGAAATTCCAACTAACAGTCAAACCATAAAGTTAAGAGAACAAACTTTTCGAAGCAAGTTGGAATGTTTAGAAGTAGAGTACAATAAGGAAAACTTTGTTCACAATTTTAATTCAAACAAGAAATCTGCCATTTGCAATCAATATCCTGCTGTACTCGCCCAGCACAGACCAGCTGCTACAAAGCAGCTCAGCACCACCCCAGTTTCGGTGGGGTGACAATAACCAGCAGCACTGTCTGATGTTCCTGTGTTGCTCTGACATTGTCGCAGTGTGTTCATGGTGCTGCACTGACTGCTCATGGCCAACATCTTCTGCCCTGGCACTTACACTGGCAAGGGTTCAACTCTGAACAAAAGCAGCTACCAGATATTTTGTCAAGCTAGGAAATTTCTTACCAAAAATATGTACTTGAAAAATGTCCAGTTCTTTCTCTGTCCAAACAGAAGAAGAAAATCAGCTTGAGTGAAAGCTTAACTAACAATATTGTGTGAATAAAATTACAGGCTAACTTAACTTAAGAACTCTGCTTTCCTGATAAATCTGCATTACTGCAGATAAATCTGAATACTCTTACTAGTCTAAGCTGACAACTAGAATACTTCATGCAGTCACTACTAGACTGCCACCTAATCCTGTAACTGGCATAAGACCTTCTGCCAGAGACAGACAGATTACCATCACACGCTAACAAAGTTAAAAGAAATGAACAAAAAATACAGGTAAGATTGGAGAAATCACAGAGAGAATGACAGTTTGCTGAAGGTCAAGAGCTGTGAGTGAGAAAAATTCCTGAATCTCAGAAGTAATCCTTAACACCTAAGTGACACTCTCCTCGTCCTTAGGAAAGACACAACTGATTGAGGCCTCAGTCATGTATCTTACAGTTCTTCACATTAAGCAGGACTTTTTTGTTTTTTTTTAACAAGAACACAGAAAACTAGCTTGAAACAAGGGAAGTTCTGTAGCAAACCTGCAGAATCCATGGCACTCTCATGGGCAGTAGGAGCTGCACACATCTTCCAGAAAACTGGCCAAGTGGATAGGTGTGTATGCAGGTAACCCTAATGAACATTCCCAAGCTAACAAACCACAAACAGTTAGGAAAACTAAAGGTACAAGTAGTCAGATCATTTCAGATGTGCTGGCATTCTTTACATTTTATGTTCCACAGAAGCACTCATTTGACTAATGAGGTTTTGGCAGTAGAAACTGCAAGGAGGCAAAAGCTGTAACTGGATGACAGTGAAAGAGCACAGCATGTCTGTTTGACTGCATAACAATTATGTACATTCTATTTAATTGCCTAACAATGCTTTCATTTGTCTTCGTTGAAAAATAATTTAATAAGTTCTGTTTATTAATGATGAACTGAAGAGAGAAGTTCACATGAAGAGAAAAAGTAGGATCTCTACTCAGTCATGCACATGGAGCAGTGTGACATTAACACAGATTAAGATCACTAATATAAATTGCTTCAATAAAGCAAAGGGAAAATTAAAGGTGAATTACTGTAGTAATCTAAACCGAAAAACAATTGCCAAGAAAAGATATAAATAGAACCCAAACTCGTTGCTCTAAGAATGTAAAATAGATGAGCAGGAAGAATATCTAGGGATACAAGAAATCAATCATTTGCAGTTGATATAGATGAGAGCTTAGTAACCTTTTCTGGCCAACTGGGAATTCACACAGAAAGCTGGGATAGCTTAATGAAGAAGGAAACACGAAGAATATTTCTGTTTCAAGTCCCCTCTTACAGGCTTCATGCTCCATTCTAATGCATTCAGGCTACTGGGCAGTCATAGTACTCGGGCTATGTAAAGATACATCAACTTATCCAAATACTCAGCTACAGGACTTTCAATTCCCAAAACCAGCTAAAAAGTGCACTATTAGCTACCAAAAGTATGTGTTCCCACATACACATAGAAGTTCCATAAGTATCCATCATCTTACATTAATTGAAGCTTGGTAAATATCTACATTTATTAACAGTTTGTTTCTTAGTGCTTTCAGTTCACATGTCTAACGATCGTAGAATTGTAACAGTTTGTTGGGTTTAAGCTGGTCTTTAAACACTGGAAGAGTTCAGCCTCTTCTTTTAAGAGGATTAAAACATGAAAGCAGCAGGAATTTGGTTATCCAGGCACTTCTGAAGCAAAATTATTTGCTTTGCCACACTTTCTTTTTTTACAGTGATTGCTCTCATCTTTTTCATGTATTACCGCAGCTCTTCTGATATAGAAAATTTATTACAAATCTACTGTAAAGAAGTTTTAATCAATTATTTAGACCTATATAAAAAAATATATAAACTCCTTGTTTTGTATTTATCTTTAAGGCCAATTAAGGGGGATTACATGCAAACATATTCCTAAAACTCTCACATCTTGCCAATTTCAAGCAACTTCTTTTTGCTTTTCTAAGAAATAATGGGGGAATGTGCTAGAGAAAACCTAACCAAGAGTGTTAGTATTCTGAGACAAGCTGGTATTTAAAATAGAAAGAAAAAAATAAGAAGAAAAGAAAGAAAGGTGTGGGGGTAAAATCTGTAGACTCGGATCACTAGAAATTTGGCAGTTATAATTGGTTCATCTAATTCAGTGACAGCTTGACCTCAGAGTCCCAAACACTGCATTTTGCTACCAGTGGAGACACAAACAAGAGACCAAAGACGTTTTCTGAGGTGAAATTAAGCAGCGTAGTACTGAGGAGAAAGCACACGCGACAGAGCCTGGCAGCGAAACGCTGACACCAACTACATCTGTGGGTGGGAAGAACACAGAAACACTGGCACAGAAAGGCACTCAGGAGACCCACACTGCCACTGTAAACAGAACAGCAGTGCCAAGTGTGAACTGGCGCTGGCAGCGTGTGCCCACGTGTGACCCAGGAGAACTGTCACAGCTCCTGGCAGGACAGCCTGCCTCGCTGAATTCATCCTCCTGGTGCATGTGCTTCAGGGGGCTGCCTGGACAAAAAGCTGAATGTACAAAGTAGCAATGGACTAATTAATATTAATTCAGATTTTTGATATGTGATTTAGTGCCTGCAGACAACTTCTCCATGGCTAGGCAGAGTGAAAGCAAGCAGAAAAAAAACCACACACCAGCAAAGAAACAAGGAAAATAAGATGAACAGTACAGAAAGCACACACTGAGTCTGTCCTACAGAGCCACTGCTGGTCAGGAAAGGGAACAGGTAATTACTAGAAGAGAAATAAACAGGTAAACAATTCACATACATTTGCACCATGCTACAGTTCCTGCTCTTCATGTTGATAGAACGATTAATACACATTCCTGGTAAGAATAGCAAGTGTGGAACCACATTGCTTTTAAAATTTATGTATTTATCAGTATAGATTTGATACACCTGTTGAATCAGTTTTTCAGTACTACATTACATTTTGCTCACNTTTAAAATTTATGTATTTATCAGTATAGATTTGATACACCTGTTGAATCAGTTTTTCAGTACTACATTACATTTTGCTCACAAAAAAAAAGAAGAGAAACAAGAGCAAATGAAGTCAGAGTCAGCATTTGGAGGTGTGGATTCACCGTGCTGCACTCGGGACCTCTCTGCTCTCAGCTGTAATTGAGATCTCTCGCCTTGCAGAACCTTTCTGTCGAGCACTCTGCCCACTGCAGCCCAGGCTGACGGCAGTGGAGCAGCAGAACAGCTCACACAACGTGGGAAAGCACAAAGCAGTAAAAAGCTGAGACATCTCATTTGAGTTCTGCAGCCTGGCCAGTGCCCTCCTAACAAGCACCAAGTGTGACAAATGTGATGAACAGCACTGACCACCAAAAATACAGAAGCTGTAGCTCCATCACACAAGTCTTATTTGCATCTTAAATATCTATAATCTGCAGATTTAAGAGGCAGAATCTGGCTGCACATCTGTTCTTTTAATCTGAAGGCCTGCCTTTAGGTGGGAGCAGCCAAGCAACTGAAGATCCTGCACTCCCAACATTCACGTGGGGCTGTGCACCACGAATGTTCAGCTGCTGAATTTCTCCCCTCTTATTTTATTGTTCCTCTTGAATGATTCAGTGATGTCTCTCATTTCTGTGGCACCAAAAATGCAGCAAAGGACTGATGAGGCCAAAAATACTGGCCTCAAAAACCTCTCAGCTTGACTAGTTATTAGAGAAGGGAAATATATTTAATACAAGCACCTTGGAAAGCAGAAAGATATTTTGATTTTAAATCACAACAGTGTCACAGGCATTAGGTGCTTCTCAGATCTCAAAACATACAGAAATGAAATGGATCCTATGAATATAGTATCAGATATAATGGCACCATATCAGAATTGCAAAATTGCACCAAAAAATATACTTGTCTCAGACTTGCTAGAAAAATTGCAATGATCAATCAAATAATATTATACTTTAAATCAAAAAAATGTAATCACCCTGAGTAGTCTGAAGAAAAAAGCTTCTATATATTGAGCCGCTCATATGATGCTAATAAAACTCCATGATAATATAAAATAAGCTGCTATTCCCTCTAGGTCTCATCTAAGTCCTACTGTTTTGGTCCCTTAGAAAAGGAGGCAGACTTTTCCATGTGTCCAGAGGCCATCCAGACACTAAAAGAGAGCATGAAGAGAACATACTTTCCACTGAAACCCTGTTATTAACCTACTTTGATTAATAATGCCAGCGTTTTAATAACATAAAGTGAATTTTATGGTTTTAAATAAGATTTTTTCATCCACAAAAATGCCCATAAATTTTTGTAAATCTTGGTGAATCCATTAGCATATATTTTCCTAGAGCTGGTATATGCATAACCTTTTTATTAAAAACCCTAGCAGCAGGGTCTCTCACTGTTAACCACACTCAGCCCTACATGAAGGCAACAGGAAATTAGATTGTGGAAGCACTACGTAATTTCACTCTAGATGTTAATTAAAAGAAATCACTAAACCCACGGAAGTTTAAATCAATAAGAAAATAAAAGTCCACATTTAGGTGAGATCAAAACCCAAGGCTAAGGCCACAATAAATCTTAACATTACTCTGTTGTGTTCACCGGTGCCAAGACCTACAAATTGCAGCCCCTTTGTTGCTGAAAGTCACAATTCACCATTCTTTCAATGAGAAGTTGTTTAGGAATATAAATGAGCTTTCATTAGGTCTCTGAGATTTACAGTTTTGAAGGGCAAATTTTAATTGTATGTGTGTCAATCATAAACCCATCCAACTGTCATGGAAACACAATCATGACGAGTCAAATTATTAACTTGGCTGCTGAAACAAAAGTTTTATTGCTGCAATTGACTGAAACTCTGGTTTGCATATATTAAGATGAATGGAATTACAGTAATGGCCATGCTGCTGGACACAGTGCTTTGTCAAGACTTGAAATGGATTTGATATCTAAATTCTTTGCAGAAAACATGCATTATTCGGATTGTGTTTCAGCTAGAAATACCAGGAGAACACTTGGTCCTTAATATCTGTAATGACATAATCATGCAAAAAGAAATTATTTAGACTGACTGTGAGCTTAATTTCAGGACTTGACTGTTGTAATGAGTATATATAATTAATTATATTAATTTATATGCACATGCAACCTGGATACAATGGAGACACCACAAACACAGAACTCCAGCATTTCTTTTTACATCTTCATTTCTCAGCTGTACCGAAGTCCACACTTGGGAAACACTAAGAGGAACAATTTGAAGAATGCACAGTAACATTCAGACATCCCTCTCTCAAAATATTAAGGAAAAGAGAAAGAAAACTGTTACAGAGAAAATGTTATACAGGGCAGGGACAAACAGCATCTCCAGATTCCAGCTTTAGCAGGAGTTGTATCAGCCCCTTTTAACCCCTTTCTGAAATCAGTCAGTTGCATCAGGAGCAAAACAACCAAGTGATCTGACACCTTGTGAATTCCAAACTCACAATTCAGAAAATTAACTCACTGAATTATTTGTCACAGTCATCTTCATAAACTGTACAGGTTGCTGTCAGCAAAGTCAACTCTGTTCATATCCTTTAAAAACTCAAAATACTGTCTGATGTCCAAAAAAAGTTATGAATATGCAAAAAGCAGAAGAAATTTTTGTAATTCCATTCAACAACTTAATGAAACACCACCATTAACATCATAATGCAAATATTTTACATTTATAAAGCTTTTCAACTTGAGACTTCAATGTATTTTCCAAGGAAAGTAACATTAGCACCAGTAATTGCTCTGGGAGACACACCATGATGTATCCAAGGTAAAATGTACAGCACAACCTGGGATTAAAAGGACTTTTTTACTTTCATAACCCTATTCCAAATCTTTGATCACTATGCTGACTCCTAAGAATGGGGCAGCTCAAAAGAAACCAAAAAAATTCCATTAAAATCCAAATCTGTAGATAACAGTACATATTTCCACAAGCATTTATGATTTCCCGCACACACAAGCTGGTGTGTTCAAACATCTTTGAAGTCATTTTCAGAGTCTCTGTGAAAATGTATGAACTTCAGAGCTCATTAGCTGTAGTCTGGGTGCACGGGAGTGCCCAGAGACCGAGGTGCTGCTGGAGCAGCCAAACTGCAGCTGGAGCTTTGAACTTTGACATTTCCAGCAGAACTGCAGCACACCAACACACAGGCTCACACACACTAATGGGCACACTCCAAATCACAGCAATGCTGCTGAAATCTTACATAATTTTATAAGAGGAACAGATTTATTCATGTAGTTTCTATATATCTTTAAACTCAGCTGTTTCACTTCACTGTAAATACTACTCTTTTTAATTTATAGAAACTCCAATGATTTTTTTTTTTACAGAAATTTAAAAGATCACATCAGAGCATCCACTGTAAAATTAGTCACCTTTAATTGGCCATGAAAGAATTAGACTGCAGAAACTCTTCAGGCTAAATCTGAAACCCCATAAATATAGGAAAAGGATGAAGATTTCACCTATTGAAACAATCTACCACAGCAGCATGTAACTACACCAAATACTTTACCCAGTACAGAAGGGCATGGATAGGGTTGGGGGGGTTGCTTTGGGATGGGAGGCAGCCTTCCTTCAGGTTTTTTTAGTTTGAGATCTGTCCGGGATTTTTAAATAGTGACAGAGCAGTTTCCTTCCTATCCTGGAAACACACTGAGGCAATAATAGAGCAAATGGATGAACCATCCCCTGGTGTGTTGCTCTCCACAATTAAGGCAGCCACAGCATTTCCCCTCTGCTGAATGGCCACCAGTCCTTCATGCCAGGATTTACAGTAAGTCTTAATAAAAATGACCTCTTCTGTGTGTGTCCAATGTGCCTGCAAGGGTTTGATGGGAACAACAGCAGGGATGGACAACTACCCACGTACATCATCAATGCAGCTGTTACTAAATGTACCATCAGATGGAGTCCCTCAGTTTCAAAAGTGGAACACTGGAGTAAAATAAAAGCAACCAAAACTGTCAAACTGTATCTGAAATGTGGGACTCTTTAAAATCACAGTTAAACAGGAAAAATGAAACTAAATTTAGGGGTAGAGAAATACTTTTCCAAAATTTAGAGAAAAATATTCCCAACTGAATAAAAGTTCATTGCATATTTCCTTTCATTAAAGATGTAGCAATTAAATCAAATTAGGTAACCTAGGTGCAGTGTTCATCTTGAATCATATCTAGTACCTAGATAGCCAGTCATAGCCCTGATATTTTATTCTCTTGCCATAGCTCTAAGTTCTTACATTTATTGTAAAATTGTGTAACCTTCACATTATTCCTTCTCAATGCTAAACTGCTCTTCTGAGTCCAATTGAAAAAGAAATCAGATCATTAAAAAAATCCTCTTTATCCAGAAACACATGAACAAAGCTAAAAATGTCACTCTACGTGCTGTGTTTTCAGTTCAGATTATTATATCAATTTATTCAGAACCGCTCACCATCAGCAGCTCTTAGATTTAAACTTCTCCACCCTTTACTAACACACCAGCTGCCCAGGACAACAGGTATTAGCAAAGATTCTCATCACACAGAGAACTATTCCCCTTTGTACTTCAAATTCATAAATAAATGTATAGGCTCTGTCAAAATTTCCTTTGAAGAACAAAGCCGTGACAGTTAACATGTTCTATTAAATATTGAGAAAAGAATGGATGCAGGATTGCACCCTGTACTCACACCATTACTCCCTGCTGGAGCTGGGAAAACCGGCCACGAGTGCTACTGCCCTGAAGCCACAGATTGGGGGGTGTGAAATTTCATGCCACAACATCTAAAAATATGTGGAAGCTGGAACAAATTCAACAGCAGCACAAGTCTACTGCAGTGTAAGACTGGCCTTAAATATTTCAGCTATTCCAGCACTGCGGACTCCTACCCCCAAGAGTGCCGAGGAAAAGCACGGAGATGAACTCACAGTAGGACTTTCCAGGATGGTGTTCCAGCCAGAAGGGATGCAGGCTGCCCTCCTGGACAAGGAATGGAGATGCTCCACTACAGCAGAAGCATCTTAGTACAGCCCAAGTAGCACAGAACTGCACAGGAAGAGTTCTCTGAACTCTGCAACACGGTGCAATACCAGGGTTTGCTGTTGGATCTCTGAACATGGAATCTTTCAGTCAAGAGATCCCTTTCTTCTACATTTTACTGGGATGCAATCTAAAACTACTTTTATTTATATTTTATGAGCTAAGGCATTCCTAGTCTTTACAGTATTTTGCACTTCTGATAGGTCTCCTAAAGCTGTCTGATTTGTCGGCAACCAAATTTGGTAATTTGTTCTGTATGGTCTCCAGGAGATGAAGGAAATTGGTGCACTGCACCTGTTTTTCAATACATGTAATAATACATGTCCACCTTTGGCTGAGTACAAGATACAGTGGTTCAAGAAGGTAAAAACTATGTTTGAAAACTTCTGTTCATTTTTGCTTGTCATTTAAAACTTTGCTTGCTGTTTATTCTGACTCTCTAAAATTGGGATAATTGAGAAATTTCATGCAACAATCCTTGCAAAATCTTGTTTGATAGACAGTACTTTGAAGATAAAACCCACCCAAATATTTTTTAACCACTGGAATTGTCTGGTAGTGAATTTCTGCTGCTACAGAAAGAGGCAGCAAATCCCTAAAACAGAATCACTTGTTTGGATTGTTTACTAGAGAGATTTAATTGACACACCAGCAGGTTATTTTGCTGATCTCCCTGCCTGTACTCTGGTTCTGCTCACAGATGAATCAATGATGTTCAAATCTTGTTACCTGCCTCTGTGGCTTCAAAACATCTGACTGTGCAAATTACTGTTTTTATCCCTTTTCATTTGGTAGGCTAGCTGTGTTATGCCCAAAATTGTCATAAGGAAATATTATCTCCTCTTTTAGAAATTCAATACACCTTATAATTAAGAATTATTTATTAATATTCCTGTATCTATCAAGCCATTAACCCCACACAACACAAATTAAATTAGATTTCTCTGGAACGCTGATAAGATAAAGTATGATGAGGATGAAAAACCTTTGCAGCTGACCTTAAGGCTTCTTTTTTATGGTGGTCACTTCTCATTTTTAGGGCAAACTGCCATGAGGAATGTTATCTCTAAGAGCAAGCAACCTACCTGAGAAACTGGGAAAATGTCAAGCTTTTTTGGGGCTAGTGCCTGAATTTGCTCCAGCTCTGGAGTTACCCAGTGGTGTATGGCAGCAGCAGGACAGGGGTGGAGACATCCTCTGCTCTGGATAAAACGTGCCCTCTCCTGGCAAATCCAAGCAATATTCTGGGGTAGCTGGTGGCTGCTTGGATGAAATAAAACCAGCACCTCTGCTAGGAACATCAGTGCAAGTTACTAGAGGATTTTTACTGTTACTTTTCCAGTTCTTAATGCTGTAGGAAATACACTGAAGGCAAACACTCCAAATAACCTGGTATTTTTGAACAGGTCTGGCCTTAGAGTATATATTTTATAACTCTTAGTTGTAAGATGTCCATCAGATGACCAAAGTAGAGGTGGGGAAAAAAATAATAATAAAACCCCCTTGTCTTTGTTTTGTATGTTTAGTTAATTATGGGCCTTAGTCCACAGAGTTCATATCCCTACCCTGCTGAAGATGCCAAGTCAGATTTTCTATTATTTAATTCAGTATCTATTCAACTAAGCTGAAGGACTGCCTCCATACAATTCATGCTACTCTCCTTCTCTATAAAATTCACTACTCACGAGCAGAGAGAAAAGCAAAAGCAGGTTAGGACAGAAGGGATGCAGTTTAATATTAAACAGAACAGGTTTAATCGATTAGTGCCCTGAGGTAGGTTCCACTGAGCAGCCCAGTAAATCTGGGTAGAGTTGCTTTGAATCTACCTCTTTTGAGAAATGGACTTAAGGAGTGTCTGCAGAACTTGTACTATGCTTTTTAACCTTGTAATTACAGCAGGTTTCAAGTAATTGCCTCAAAATATTTAATGGCACTCTTTATTTATGCAATTGAATTGTTCTCAGTTATTTCTACTTCCTTAAGTATTCCGGCAAACAATTTTTCCAAACAATGTTTACAGAAATGCTGAGTAAAAATTAAAAATATATTTGGAAAGGCAAGTTTGGAATCATTAACATATTACATATGATGCATGAATTTGATAGCTCACATACCTCATCAAGTCCACACTAGCTTGAATTCTGAATATTAAAAAAAAGTTATGATTATGGAACAGAAATAGACATGCTAAGAAATGGGAAAGTGATACAGGTAAAGAAGTGCTACCAGATAGTAAATGTCCATCACTGCTAAGGAACATTTAAGACAAAGACATCAAACTGACTTGTGAAATGCTGCACTTTGAGACAATAATATGAAGACATCTCCTAGAAGAAATACAGAATTAAAGTCCTCAAAGGACAGATGCTTTCTGTCTCCTTCTGAGCACACTGTGGGATAAAACACTTTTCAGTACCAAAAATGGTGCAAGTCGGTTCTAAACCGACTATGACACTACCCAATAAACACCCAGACCCAATGCCTTTGGCTTCAGTCAGGACATAACACATTGGCAGAACAACCTGTGTTGGGACTAACCAGGAAGGAGTGTCTTTGAGGTTTCTAATATTTCTCTGAAGATTAAAGCAGAGACTTTAGCAGAGATACAAGTAAAGACTTTTAAAGAACTCTACCACTGAAAGTACAAAGGAAATTGTAAAATATGAAACACACCTTTTAAGTTTAAAAGGAATAAACTATCTATTTCTCTATTGGTTGAACTGCTTTGCAGTATTTTAAGACTGTACTTTCTTCCTTCAGATGCAGGAACTACAAAGACTCAACTTCTGCCTACCACAGTTCCTTAATAGCTTTTACACAACCTCAAGCACACTCCTATTTCCCTTCTCCTGCATCCTTTCTGCACTGTCCCAAGGACACTGCCCATGTTTGCCCATGTCCCTGCATGGGATTACAGCAAGCAAACCTAACTGGGAATGAATCCCCTGCTGCAGAGGGACGTAAGGACACTGCCCATGTTTGCCCATCTCCCTGCACGGGATTACAGCAAGCAAACCTAACTGGGAATGAATCCCCTGCTGCAGAGGGACGTAAGGACACTGCCCATGTTTGCCCATCTCCCTGCATGGGATTACAGCAAGCAAACCTAACTGGGGAATGAATCCCCTGCTGCAGAGGGACGTAAGGACACTGCCCATGTTTGCCCATCTCCCTGCATGGGATTACAGCAAGCAAACCTAACTGGGAATGAATCCCCTCCTGCAGAGGGACGTGTTGCTCTGAGATGGGCAGGACAAGGCCTGGTTCCCAGGGATGCTGGGCAGTGCTGGCTCACAGCAAGTACCAATGGCAGCGGCAGGAATGCTCCACTGGCAGTATCTGAAGTGTCACTGCTTTTTCCAACCAGCACAATTCTTGTTCTCTGCTTTGTCCTCCCTTTACTTTCCACAGAGAACAAGAACTAACTCAGTAACATTCCCACTGAAAAGTTCTTGTTCCACACTGTTCTCTGGTTCTGTACCACCCATCCATTTACCCAAATCACTGGGGGATTATAATCCTTTCCCCAGGTTATTTTCCCCAAGGAAAAATGAAAATGACAAAATGTTTCTTGCCTGATCTGTTCCCCATTGATGCAGAACTCTATGGCTAAAACGCTCATCAGAGCCAACAGCTTGGGCATGACTGAACTTTAAACAAGCTAAACATCAATTGATTTGAGTAATAGACCCAGGAGACCGAGTCAATCACAAAAGAGTAAAGTAAAATTAATTTGCCATTCAGAGCTGCCTATAAAACGTGTCACCTAGCCTGAAAAATATAAAAAATTTGTATTAAGTAAATTGCATAATTTCTTCTGTTGGGCAAAATGGCTTAAAATTCCCTCTTCATAGTTGTCATGTATCCAGAACATCCCTTGCTCCATCCAAGCAAGGCAAAATCTAGGGATTTTTCCCGCCATGCCATACCATGGAGTTAGACAAGAACTGAATATAGAGCAACTCGAGCTGTACCAGACTGATGGTATCTCTGTAACTGGACTGAGTCTCTCTGGCATCTGTTTGGGAGGCACAGCATAAGGCAAGATCATCAGTTCAAACCTCATAAAGAGATGGTGCAGATGCACCTCAGAGCAGATATTGCAAACTTTATTTTCCATTTGAGAACTTTGCATCTTTTAGGTAATGCACATACATAAATACAGAACATTAGCATAACAGCTTAAGAGATGCAATCTGGGATATTTTAAGCTTCATAAGAGTTTGCAGTTTATGACAGCATTAAAATGCTGTTTGATTCAGCTGCAGGTTAACACAGGGTGCCCCATTTTCATTTCTGTGATAGCTGGATGTTCAGTTCACGTGGCACGTGGATAGAAGGGGAACAGCTAGGGATGAGTAAGCACTGCCAGACACAGTGAGCTGCACGAGTGGCACTGTGCCCACTCGTGGGGTCGCTGGGGAGGGGCTGTGTGCCACTCCTGCCGCAGGCATCCGCCTTTCAGCCACTCACACTAGTCCCTACATCACAAACAACAAATTCACTTCCAGAACTAAATTGTCTCATAAATGCCTGTCATTCAATATTGTATTTCTGTGGCTTAGATTGTGGCAAGTGGGAATGAAGCAAGCAGGAAGCGAAGGCTAATTGTGAAAGGTTAAACTCTATTTTATACCAAAATCATTTTGTTAAGGATAAGGGACCTAGAAAGGAAGGACAACTATTGATGAGTCAGTGACAGAATAAAAACTTCGTAATTTGCTGAGGTCATTTAGTCTGTCAGTACTGAAAGATTTGAAAGCTTCTAATTTAGTTCTTCACAAAAGAAGCTCCCTGCTGTTAACAACTTCACAATGAATTTTCAGCATTCAACTTCAAATCAAAATCAGTACTGTAGCTTAATACTTCTCTTTCAGATACTAGGTCAAACACAAAGCTCAAATTCTGGGCAGAAAGCATCACCAGCTATTTACAGTTTAGGTAATTTCTTTGTATAGATAATATATATCGATGTACATATCTCAATCCAGCAACTGAAATCTGATTACAGAAATATTTTAAATATTAGTTTATGTACTCTGTGCAGTTCTGCTCTAAACAGCATCTACATCAAGCTAAATCAATATCCATTCTATATATGTAATTTTAGGTGCCTTTTGCTTCTGTTTTAGTAGGTGCAATGAGAACAGTGGTCACAATAATATTTAAACAGGAAAAAATACAGCTCAGTTTCTGCAGTGACAGCGAATGCAATCAATCTGCTAACACCTGACACCCGATAAGTTCGCAGTATCCATAAAAAGTATTACTATGTGTATGTGTTAGAAACATCCATATTCTTGGCTCCTTTCTCTCCTGTAAAGAGGAGAGTAGAATTGCTCTCCTGAGACTCATAAACGGATTTTGATTTCATCCAGGAAAACTTTCATCTTTCTCTGTGCAACAAAAGTTCTCCCATCTCAACCTGTTCTTTGCAGTTTCAACAAACCAGTATGATCCATGGCTTTGTGGATAGTGCAGCAAGTTTACACCACTAGACAGAGAAAAAACCTCAAGCCCACAGCTAATAAGATTTTCTGAGAGCTGTTTACAGCTTGTAAGACAAAAGAAATTAAGACGCATTTATATTTAAAAAGTGTAGCTTTTCCTTCTTTCTTATGGGTTCCATTAAAGATACTTTATTTTACTCCATATATCCTACCCTTATGTACAATGGCAGTTTCATAAGCCCCGACTCAAAGAGAGTAACTTCTGCTGGCCAAAGAAATCAGCCCTGCCTATGGTCTGGGAGATTTGCCAAGGAAAAACAAGCTCCATGGTAAAGGTCATTAGGAATGAGAGATTTTTTACACTATGCTGAGTACAGAGACTAATCCACTTCTTTTGGTAGGAAGTGTGCAGGTAGGGGATGAGCAAACATTAGTTCCAGACTCTTCCACTCCTGCTTTTCTAAGTATATACAGGGAGACATCTATTTTGACCTGCTTTTCTTTTGGTTTTGATGTCATGCACTACAAACCCCAGCATTATGCTTACTAGGACAAATCTATTGTCCTGTGCTAGAAATCCTCTCTAATAGTGTGGGGGATGCTGGCAGTAAGGGCACTAAGTCAGCTGGCTGCTGTTATCATCAATCAAGCATGAAGGCTCTGCTATTCTGCAGCCTGAATTCTTTATCTAACTGATTAGTCATACAGGCCAACTGTATTACAGTATTGCTTCCCAACTCCCCTTACAGAACTCCTCCATTTGGAGTATTAAAATCCCAGCTGATGAGCTCAGTGTTGCATGCCACAGAGGAAAGGGAGGAAGCACGGCAGCAGAGGACAGAGGAAGAGATACAATCCCCTTATTCCTACAGATCTTCATGCCAAAAGGAAGTGAGTGAAAGCTTGAAAATCAATTCAAAAGTAAATAAAGCACAAGAGGCCAGCAAGACAAGCACCAGAAAGCTATTTTAAGGTTCAGAGTGAATTAAACATGCAAAGAAATTAAGCATAGCAAGGAAACAATCATAGTGACAGAATTAGCATTGCCTTTCCTGTTTGTTAGACAACTAAGAAAGGCATTTCAAAAGAAGAGTATCAGTAACATAATTAAGTTGCGTTTGCTTTTTGCTGTGCTCAGGGAGGTTTTCCATTTCAACAGCCCTCATAAGAAAAAGAAACAGACCCCTTAAAAAACATTCCCGTGTTATTTTCTCTTTCACATTCTGTACCGTTCCCCATAGAGACTTTATGTCAAAGGTGGCCTCTTTTGACTTTGTAAAAAAGTAACTACTCAGCTATTTCTCCCATCCAAGAAAAAGAAAAACACCTTGCTCAAGAATCCAATTTCTTGATTGTAATCTATTTCACTTTTCTCTAACACCCCTAAACATGCCCACATGCCTGCTTGTCAGTAAAGCATTAATTCAGGGACTTGACAAGGAGCTATCATTTTAGCCCCAAATCACTCTTCTTTCTGCTTCCTTAACCTACACAAACCTACTTTACATGCTCAAACAGTTTCTCTTGCATTTTTATTTTTCTGCTGAGAGTCACACTTGGTTACAAAAACCTTTGCACATAACTAATTCCAATTGTAACACAGCCAACAACTTAATCTAAAAGGATAAGCATTTACCATAATGATCTCCACACTGTACAGCAGACAGGCACTAAAATAAGATGCTTTACTCATAAATGTCTACCTTTGCATAAATGTCTTTCATCTTACATTCCTGCCAAGCAAAATCTTTTTGATTTAGAATGACACCCATCTTGTCTTAAAAGCTGAGTTACCAATCCAGAGATGTCTGTCTGTTTCCTTTTTTTTCCCAGCACCTGGTACCACTCTCCTGTTCTGGAGCTTTCCCATACTTTGGAATTCCCTGTCACTGGTCCATAAACAGCTGCACCCTAAGTGACTCTCATACAGCTTTTGTCTCCAGTGCAACATAGAGAGAGCCAGATATTCTACACTACACCACGTGTCTCTTCTGCTGTTGAAAATATTCCATTCTCACCATACCTGCTGGTTTCAATATTCAGAAGTTAAAGCACTGCTGAGCAGCCACCCAGTGGGATTTCAGAGCAGAATGTAAAGAGGAATTACTTAGAAAAAAATAATCCTGCAATGATGGAGTCCTGCAGTCAGAAAATGCTCCAGTTGCAAAGCCCTCTCCCACCAAATGCTGGGGATATGAGACAAGAAAAAACACAGATGTGCCTGCCTTGCCATCCTCATCAGATAAACCTACAAAATTCACATTCACAGACTTGCCTGTAATATGTGCCACATAAATAAAAACTAATCTAAGTACAACCACAAAGCAAGACTAATAAAACAAGCACATTGTATGTGGATATTCTCTAATAGATTGCTCTGCTGTCCTCTATGAGACATTGATACACATGAAAACAATTGCAAAATAGAAGGAGGAATATTTTGTATTTTATATTCTTTATAACAGAAGGTGCCTTTTTAAAATTTAGTATGTATCCACAGAGACCTAACCACAGCTAGATTTTTCTCTAGTGAGTTTCTTGGGAAAGGACTGACTTAATTTTCCTCATTTGTACTGTGCCAAGCACAGGATGGTCTTAGTCCCAATTGGGGCCTGCAGGCACTGTCACAACAGCCACCAAACAAGCAGGTTGATGTGCTTAATGCAAAATCCCTCAGTTTTAGTAGGCAGCTTGAAAGATGTGAGGATAAAGCACCACACCAATGGTAAACATGCCTTGATTGTACTTTTAAAATAAAGCTGCTTACTTCTGGTTTTTATTGCTTACTCCTCCATTCTCTCTCTTGCTTCTGTTACTATCTCTACCTGGGGAGATAGTTTGCATTTATTATTTGTTCCAAGAGATGCTTAGCTTTCCCCAAGACCAGCATTAAATAAGAACTATGTACAGTGGGACAAGGGGTTAAAATGACTCCTTTTTCTTTTTTTTTTTCCCCAGCATTGGTGAATAAAAAGGCCAAAACATTTGTTTTTCAGCCACTAATGACAGGATAAGTGTCAGACGTAACTCAAAAGAGTTCTACTACAGCTCTCTGCAACTTAAATGTTAAATTTATTCATATTTGATTCCACCTTCAGAAAGCCAGTTCTCTTCTGTCTTTCATTGTTTATATTAGATATAGTGAGTCATGGAAACAAAGTGACATGAAACCACACTTACGCTAAAGAAATCATCCCACATCTTTTCAGATTCTCTTTTCTGCTATTTCTGTACCATGCCTCCTATTGAGTCTGGGAGATTGATTACCCAAGCAAGGGCTAAGCATTTATTCTTGACTCCAGTTATTTAGCTGCTCACATTCTCAGCTTAGCAGGCCAATTTAGAGCAAACAGATGCATTATCCATCAGTTCCAGAATCAGAATGAGCATATGCAAGACTGTCTGACCTGTGCCTTACAAACAACAAAGTGACAGTAATGCTAAGCAAAGATAAGGTTCTAAAAGTACCATTACTGCCTTTTTCCATGTGTGTGTGAGCTGTGGTACCCTGAAGAGATGGCTCTTTCTGCACTTAAGAGGCCAAGGGCAATCAAATGCCTGACTTAAGCACCTCTGGCACTATGAATGCAGGGCAGCATGTCCTTCTAAAACTGAACTGGTGTATTTCAGGTATTAGGTTGGCCATAGACTATCAGAAGGAACATATCCTTTAAGAGTGAACACATTCTACAGCCTTCAGCCTGGTCAATCTGCAATGGGAAGAATCCCCAATTTACACACACAGGAATTATCCCACCAACTATTACTGTTACATTTCAAGACTAAACACATTTAAGTCAGCGTTGTATGTCAGTCATGGAGAGTGTGAGGGCTCAGAATGTGAAGATGGGGTTTTTCTCACTGTTTAGCTCCAGCTAAAAAGGTTACAGTTTATGGTTTATCACTGACTGAAACCTGACAAAGCTTCAAACCACTCACATATGCCCAGTCTTACATGGAGGTCATAAAAGGTTTAAAGACACTTCTTTGAGCAGGGGTTGGACCAGATGACCTCCAAAAGTCCCTTCCAACATGTATTATTCAGAGATTCTAAGACAAAACACACTCTGGTTTCCACAGCCTTCAAAAAGGACTCACACCTTGAGGCTTTATTCCTCTGAATTTTCAGGAGGTCAAATGCTGACAGAAATTGGGCATTAGCAATTCCTTTGAAATCAATGGAAATTACAGCCCCTCACCCCTTCAGTAGGTTTTGACTTAGAGATTTTAGTGTGACTACTACCATAAAGACAGAGTCTGCTGTAAAAACTCTGGTGAAACTTCTTTTACTCTATCCCTCCCATCCCAGCATACATTCACACAGACTCCATCCCACATCAGACATGTTCGTCACCCTATTGATCTGCCTTACAAATACTTCCCTTTACAACTACCCAGTGGAATCAGAGCACAGGAACAAGACAAGCACTCTTAAAGGCTGACTCCACATTCCTAGACACCTACAAAGCCAAGAGCTACTAATCATGGGATATCTCAAAGCTATCTATCTTCATGGAAAGGAGCTGGTACACTCTACTAATTACAGTTTTATCAGGAGGCTGGGAACATTTTTACTCAGAAGTAGCACAAACACTGATTTCTTTAAATGTAGGAGACGGAAGGAGCTCCCCCTGCTTTCCAATATACAGCATTTGCTGTTGTGAAGCTTTATTTTAAAGACAGATATGTAAAGGCAAAATGAGATTAAAAAGCAGTTTCAGCATTGTAAATTCCATATCCAGACTGCATAAAGTCCAAGCTGATCATTCCAAATTAACTTACCTTTCTACAAGAGTGCTGTATGACACTGAATACAACACATCAGGCTGGAGGACTCCTTCCTGTAGCTTTCAAGTGATATGCCAACGTATAATTAAATGAAATCTGTTTGCAGGTCTCAAAGTATTTTCAAAGTACTGTTGCAATTACAATGCTCAAATAACACATTCTAGTTTCATTTCCACTCCCATCCTTTCACCAGATTTCTGTATGGAAATTCCACCCAGAGTGAGTCTTGCTCCATGCTGGCCACAGCACAACGCCCTCCTGGTTACTGCTGCCTGTAGCAGCAAGGGATGGAGATCAAAACCAACAGAGAGATGGGAGATGACTATTCAAAGTAATTCCAGCATTAACAGAGGCAACAAAGGATCCTCTCTCTCTGGACTTACTAGAACCTATGTCACTGAGACAAAGGATATGTTGCCAACTTCTCAGACCCATTGCTCCACCAAAGATGTTGCTGCTGTGGAAACTCCATGGGCTCTCACTTAGGGGTTGTTTTTTCGCTCAGAACAGGACTTCATGTGGAAGTGTGAGCAGGCTTTCCTTTTAGGAGCAGCTGGGAATTGTAACAGGTTCCCTCTTATTTCTTTGAAAACCTTTGTTCTTTATTTGTTACAGAACACCTAAGAGAACAATTTCATTCGTTACTTATAATTGTTCCATCTGTTGTGACACAAGAAATAAAATCTGAAAATAAATTGAAAAGTTCCATTTTGCTGCTGCTTCAGTAAGTGTTCCAGACTAGACAGAAAAAATACCAGGTAGCTTCTTGCAGCTTAATTCCTCTGAATCACAGAGGAACAACAGACTTTGTGAGATGATGCGAACTTTTATCAGTGGCACTGTTACTGATTGCCTTCATACCTCCATTTTTAGTTCTGTACTCTAGTTCTCTTATTTATAAAATGAGAGCACTACACTTACAGGTCTAGCTCAACTGTGTAAAAGCAGTTATAAACCAAATTTACTCTGATTTCTGTTGTGGCTAATTATTTTTAAAAATACAGTACTTACTATTGTCCTGAGAGAATGAAGAGTAAACAAGCCATGAACAGTAATAAAGCTCCATGTATGCACCAGACCCCAAAAGCAATCTGATCCTGAGTGTGCTATAAAATCAAAGTCTTCTGACCATCCTGTGAAATGGTAATGAGCACAGACTCCTAGAATCTCCTGAGTTGGAAGGGACCCAACAGGATCATCATGTTTGATTTACTGATTTAATAATAATGCGACCAATGGACAAACAAAATGTTTCTGTTTGTGTTGTTTCCAGGAAAGGGAACACAGGAAGTAATTGCCAATGATCTCATTAGTCATGTTTAGCTACAGTCCTCCAGCTATAGCCCTAAACAATCATTAGGGATGGTAAATAACCATGTTCTTTGATTATTATGCATGAGTGAAGGAAAAGCCTATACACATAAAGCAAGTTCTGGAACAAGTTTTCAAAGCCCACTTTTTCAATCTATAAAGTAATGCCAAAAAAACCCCAAACCTAAAACCAGTAAAACAGCACAATATGGATCTGGGAAAAATGTCAAGTGCTTTCTTTGTATTTTCAGTGCATAATTAATGCTATGCATAACTTTCTCTGCAGCTGGGATACACTGTGACATCTCTGAAGAGGTAATCAGGGGAATTGAGGTTTTATTAAGTCTGTTTAAGAAGCACTGTAATGAAACAAGAAAATGTAAAGGTTAAAGGTTGAACTTTACTCTTAATTCTGAAGTAAAATAAAAATGTTTGCTCTTGCTGTTGATTTCACCTTTTACTGCATGAAAGGTGAAAGCTGAACACGTATCGCTCTTGTTTTCATTTGTCTGAGTTTTGATGCCACGGGTGCACCTACCCACAGGTACAACACTCGCTTACTGAGCTCCCCTATCAACCCATCCTCCCTTCGGGACATGGATGGGAACTGTTCTAACAACACCTCACTGCACAATGTCCCTCAAACACTTCACTGTTCACAACCTTCAGCCACCTTTGGAGCAACTTCAGGCTTTCAGGCAATTCTTCAGTCCTCCCAAACACAAGCACCTCCATTTCCATCTGCATATTTCAGACCTACACAAACAGAGGGATTTCGAGTCTGTGACCTCCTGACCAGTAGATAAAGCACCCTGGTCCTTGACGGGGGTTTTGTTATGTCACAATACAGATACAAACCAGCGCTAACAACATTAGTTATGCCACAGCACTTGGGCCTGAATGTACATCAGCTACAGAATCTTTTTGTCTGATTTGTTCTTTTTTGTTCTAGCTATATAATTTTCTATTAAAATTGGATTTCTTTAGGACATTCATAAAGTTGTGATGTTGCAGGACAGGTGAAACAGCAGTACACCAAATGGGGCTGAAATTCCTTTTTAAAACACCCTAAAAGAAACCAAGCAACCCCAACAAAGATCCCCTGAGATCTGAATGATCAGTAGACTCAGTCAAGAAGTTCTACAAGTTCTACAATCTATGTGAGAGGAAGTGTGTGGCACTTCTTAGCCAAGGCATTTTTGTTAAAGCCCTTTCAACCATTTGCCTTTAAGACTGTAGACTCATGAAACTCATGAGGAAGGAAAGTAAGGACACCTACAGAGTGTGTACATGACAACAGGAGGAGGCAGCCAATTAGTGTATTGGTGCAGTGATCTAAATTACAGCTAAGCCTGTAGAGGCTGCAAACGATGCTATATCATGTCACTAATGACTTGTGGGGATAGGAAGAAGACAATTGGGTAAAACTCCTGAGAGACAAGAGCCGGGATGCACTGAGACGTTACAAAAACACAAGACAAACTGCACCCACACCTTGTTCCAAAAGCCTGCTTCTCAGCAGAAAGACTCCCTCTGCCCTTCGTTTCTCTCTCCTCAACTCTTCTGAACGTCCTACAGCTCTGTAACCCCTCGGGAAACCTGTGTTACACAGCCCTCTCTACCATCCCTAAGGCAGATAGCATTCCCTTCGCACACCCATCAAAACCATGCCTCTGCAGGGAAATGCTTCTGAGGGACAAGCAGCACTTTCCAGCTTTTCTTGGAGCTAGCAATGGGGTGTGCAGCAAGAATAAACTCTTTTCATTAAAAGAAAAACTCTGGTTTTGAGCTGACCAGGTTTTGATTTGTTCCTCTGGTGTATCATTATTGCTGGACATGGGCAACTATTTCAAAGAGGCATAAAAACAATTATATGCTTGGTATGCAAGTCCCAGAAACATCTATTGCCATCATTTTTTTTCACACGTCAGCTTTTACTGCAGCAAGGCCTTGAGTTAGAAGGGAAAACAGTGGAAAAAATCAGTAGGGGTCATTGAAACTGTGCTACAGCCACATGAAGTACCAGATTTCACTGGCAGCAGTGTCACACTGAACAAATAACAAACCACTGCCTATTATACCCAACCCGTAGTCAACACAATGGTCACTGTTCTGCTTACACTTAACTCTATGAAATAAACAAATTTCATGTGTGAGCTTCAGAACATGTATTTGACCTGAAACACAGTGAATGTGTCTGTGCACGCAGGTAGGACTCTGTAATCAGTCGCAGTGAATCACCAGGTACTTGACAAGAGAGAACTATGGCCAGAAGTGGAACATGAAGACCACAGATTTCTAGGGATTATTTTATTCTTGGTAAGTCCACTCCATTTTTCAGTAGATCCACTTGCATTTCCCCCGAGGTCTAGATCTTCAATCCAAAATATCACTGTCAAACCCCTACAACTCTCCAGGGATGATCCCTTCAAAGTATGAAACACTTATTGCCCAGTCACTAATTGCAATCATCCTATTCATGCAAATGCTGATACAAGCAATTGTCATATGCAGAAACATCTCTCATCCATTACATTCTAACACTGAGGCATCAATTACATTTCTAGGGTGCAGTCAGTGACAATGAAGGCATTGGCATAAAATTCCAATGATCCACAAGTAGGATCCTGCAGTTGTGATGGAAAAGTAGACAACTGATGTATGTGTAGGACTGAAGGAGTCAACTATAGGTTAATAAACAGGACAGCCATAAAAAAGCAGGGACTTGTGTTTCCATTTCTAGTAAGACATTGGCAGGAAATTCTAATCAAAAGCTTTGAACTTTACCTTCTTCAAATATTTTCTTCTCTTAAAACCCAGGTTTACATTTACCACTGAGATACTCATAAAGAGCAGTTCTAAAGAATACAGAGATATGTAAGAATCCCTTGGATTCCCTCCGCACTCACATCAGTGTTTTCTGGAGGGCAGACTCTGCCCGTCCTCAAGCCACCTGGAAGCCACAAACCATAACTATGCAAGGCTCTGTGCCATGCTAAACATGCCTGCAAAGATTCCAGACAGGAACCAGTGCCACCCAGCTGGCTTTACCATAAACCAATGCACTGGCAAGAAGCCAGTGCAGCAAGCACTGTGCTTCTAATGTTACAGATTATGACCATGCACAAAACAAGCTACAAATAAAAGCCATGTTAATTCTGACTCCCATGCTTGTTTCAGTAGAACATCAGTATCTGACTAATTTCAAGCTCTACTGGAAATGCAGGA
Organism: Climacteris rufus; assembly: GCA_013398175.1. NCBI lineage: Eukaryota > Metazoa > Chordata > Aves > Passeriformes > Climacteridae > Climacteris > Climacteris rufus. The sequence goes on along the minus strand of VZRZ01006336.1, from coordinate 936,401 downwards.
AAATCACAAACTGTTCTAACAAGCAGAACAAAGCAGAGGCTTGGCCCACCAGAGGTTCTGAATATGAATGTTCCAAGGGACTCTTCATGGAAATAGAGGGTTAACACATAGAGAATGTGTCTTAAAAATCATGTCCAAAATGGCATGGAGGAAAAGTTTGGAAGTTAAAATATAATGGGAAGTAGAGGAGAAGTCTGACAGTTAAAACATATTGGGATGTAAGATAAGTTATGTGAACTACAATGTTCTTACACTTATAAGATTATTTTCATTCCAGAGGATCCGAATACAAACAGCTTGTGATCTACAAAAAGCAAGAATGTAGACACTGCCTTGTTTAGTGATTGCAGCAAGTGAATACTTCAGGCAGCATTACCTGATCTGGAGATGAAGCAAAGACACAGGTTTCCACTACTGATAGCAGCATCAGTCTATGCAAAACTGTCAGTGATAGGATCAGGAAGACAAGTGAGTAAGAGATTTTCCATCCCTGCAAAAGACTCAGGGTTACTGGCAGAGAAGCTCTGTGAGGATTATTTCCAGAATTCATGTCTGTCTCTCGTTTCAACACTCTAAGTTTAAAATCAACCTGGGACTTTCTATGCATTTCAGCATAGAACAGAAAGAGAGAGGAGCTCAGATACTGCAAAGATAACTATGCTTTTTTTAATTGAGGAACTGGCTGTTTCTCTTAGTACAGTAACAGAGGTGCATTATATACACCCCTGTCCATTTATCTACTTTCTAACTACACTATTCAACCACTTAAAAGAGAACATGTAAACACAACTTTTTTAGTACTCAAATGAGTACATGACTGAATCAAGTATTCTTATTCTGTATAAATAAGATGAATGAGAGCTGCAAATCTACCCTGTACTAGAAAAGTAATTCCTCATTCTGTGAAACAGCTTCTTCTAAATGCAAGTGAGGGATACAGTAATAATCAGCAATTCCTATGAAATGCAAGCTATCTTACAGCCAATGAGCCTACAGCACACTTTGAAACAGAAGATACATCAAGCTTAATGCCACAAACAAATCCCAACATAGATAATTATATAGCAACAATGTCACACACTCAAAGCCAGTCAACTCCCCATGATTGCCAGTGGGCACTGAACTTTAATCTTCAGCATCAAAGCACCAACACTGCTTCAGTTGAGCTTAATGAGTAATTCATTTTGCTGGAACTAGTGGCAGTCTCTTCTTTGATAGTCAGATCAGCCAACTGAGAAATCACACGACAGGCTTCACCAGCATGTTACACCTCCAGTAGTTCCAACTGGAAAGAGCATCTTGTTTCCTGCCCCGAGCTACAGAGCAGCCCTGCTGGTAAACAGCTCCTGCCTCACCCACAGCTGGTTGCACTTCAGCTGCGAATCAATGACTGCTCTGCACACTTTATATATTACAGGGATTCTCTTCTTTTTAGGGATAAAAGTAAAAGACTACAGAAATTGACTCAGTACCCCAGTCAAAATCTGCCAATAAAAAATTGATTTCCCCAATTAATTTCTACTATGAAATTACTAGGTTCCTGTAATGCTAGTAATGTAACCTACCAGTAGCACTCTGATAAATTCTACACCACCTGGATGGCTACAAAGCAAAAGTAAGGTTTTCAACATTTTTACATTTTATACGCTGATTAAACTTTAATTACAATTATTTTTTACAGTAGTCATTAAAGGCTGGATTTTTATAAACCAAGAATTCTCACGTCACCAGTCTCTGAGTAAATTATAGGATAAGCACCTTAAGTGATTATGCATGCATGCAAATATCCATACTATTTTTAAATATATTGGTGCAATTCATTAGACTAATATAATTTGATTCCCTTAAAATTTAGTGATTAAAGTACTTTTTTTAGATTTTGAGATGGGACTTTACATACAGTAAACCTTTATGTAACCTGTATGTACACATTTAGACACAACACAGACACTATATATTTCTCATATTCATAAACAGTTCAGTGAGACAATATTAAACCATAGTATTTATTACTAAATGACCTGACAACTGGGTATTTACATGAAACCCAGGTTAGGATATAAATCTATAAAACTTTTGCATGATTGCTCATTTCAAACCAAACACTGCAGTCAGAAACCAAGAGAAGTGACTATTTACCAGAAAATATATTTTCACAATTAAAATTCATCAAATATACCTTAAGTCACAAGAATTTGCATTCATTTGTTCATTTCCCAGACTACATGCGTAATTATATCTCAGGAACTGCAGGAAAGTAACAACTAAAAATTGAGAATAAATATGGAGGTAATCCAAACCCTGAAAGTGATGATCACTGCTCACTTCAAGAGTTGTCTGCCAATGATAATGTCCTAATAGGTTAAATCTATGTACCTGACTGCAGAATTGGTGGCAGTTCCCTAAAATTGTACTTACTATTTCAGCAGAAATAGAAGGCTTTGAACTCACAAGTCATAAATGCAGCTTAGCACTTTGCAGCAGAGGTCCCATATCACCAGATCTACACCTCATCCATCCACAGACAACTGGAAACATCTTGGTCTCAGGTAAATAAAGGCTGTCTAAGAAGGAAGTCCTGAGCAAGGGATTTTCCTGAAATAGGGATTTTTATTCATAACAGTGAGTGGACTGATTGTGCAAACATCATAACACCAATTTGGTTGTTATGAACCTGTCTTTTAAGTCCACCTTTAAAGGACTCTGCAGTATCAACCTCCAGTACTTTCATTCTCTTATAATCTCAATACAGTTTCTTCCTATTCTTGGAATAGCTAGTATTATCCAACAGGATCACAACAGCTGTATATACAGTATTCTCTGAAAGTTATGAACTCCAGAAAAAATTATTCTGTACCAGAATTAGCAATTGCAGCCTAAACAGGACACTAATTGAATAAAACCTGTGTAAAGAATAAATTTACACTTTCCCAAGTGGCTCAGAAGCACTGCATCCCAGACACAGCTTCGGCAAGCAGCCACTAAATCCACCACTGCTACTAAAGAATTTGTCAGATGTTCACAACGTAAGATTCATAAAGTATCTAAAATTACAAATACACAGGTTCTGGAATTCACTAAAATGTCCAAGGTGAGGATGCCTCCAATATGTCAATGAGCATTAGAATCCTAATTAACACCAGTGGCTTGAAAAATCTCACTGGATACTTACCTGTACCTTTGATTCCCCAAATGTCCTTGAAAATCCAGCTCATGTTTTATATCCTAGCTTTCCAGCAATGGTACTGCTTTACAGGGTATTTCCCCTCCACCCCAACTGACTGCTGCTCGACAAAAAGCCATTAACATCTAATATACACCACTATGCCTTCACTGCAAGAGGTTTGCACTAAGGCTTCCACTTCTGCAGATGAACTTCACCAATTCCCACACTCCAGGATGGCTGAAAAACTACAGATCCTAAGGCATCAACCCTGTCATAAGGATCATACAGGACATGGACCTCTGGGGGACTTTGCATAAAAAAATATCAACAAATATCCAAACCCACACCCACCTGTGACAAACCCAATACTACATTTTCAGTAATGCTGCCTGCATCAGTACAGACAGTGTAACAACTGGACCACAGCTGCAGGGAACAAAGAATTCACCAAGTGCTGTAGGCAAGGTCAAGAATGGGTAGCAGCCTTTACAAATTAGAGGACACGCTGATTCTGTTCTAAATGGCTCTTTACACATGTAAAAACCTGTACCTAATCCTTGTAATGTATTGTTAGCAGTAGTTCTTTTACTGGTGCATTTGTTTCAGATGTAGCACACCAGGAAGAAAAGATCACTTGGAAGAACAGAGTCTCAGCACGTGGTTCTCACAGCCATCCTGTCCAGCAGCATCTCATCCTGCAGGACTGTGCATGGACACCAGACTCCACACACAGCCACAAGCGGAACAGGAGGAATGCAAGACCTTTCTGAGGTAAATACTGGTTTAGAAAACCTGCACGTTCATTTTTCATTACATTGTTGCTATGTATTTACACAGAAATAGTATATACATGTTTCCACGTACCTGCTCTGAAATTAAATAAAAAAAATTAAATAAAAATCTCCAAGTGCAATCGACAGCAGAATGTCACAGGCCTCATACTAACCTTATTTAACAATTACATTTAGAAACTGATGACAAAACCTCACCAGAGCCACAGCTCAGTAGCTATAGCAACGTGCTCAGCTTCTCAGAAGAATCAAATACGATAACTTGCTCTAAAATAGATGCAAAATAGCTGTCACTGCACATGTGTGGTTTCAGAGACAAAACAAAACCATAAAATTTAATTTTTTTCAAATGCACAATGCTCCCTTTTACAGAAATCAAAAAGCTACCCTACAGGCAGTGGGTGAAAATTGAGTTTAATTCCTTCACTCTCAGTATTTTAAAAGCTAAATCATTTATCTCAAAGCTTAATTGTGCCTTTTAACAAATTAGACTTCACTGGAAATCATTATCTGTTTCCCCCCTCCTTGTTACAATTCAAAGGCAGCATCTGTTAAAGAGCAAAAATGAACCATTTTCCCCTCATTACACAAAGAGTAAAAAGTCATCCCAAGTTCACATTACTTCAGAAGGTAATTTCTGTTCACCAGAACAATTTACTATGTGTTCATTCCTTTGCATCCAGTTTTGCAGCCTAATTTCCTCAAATATTTAGACTTAATCTGGTTTGTAACCATCAACTACGATTACAAAAACCACATGTTCCTCTAAGTTAGTATTCCGTGTCAGTACCATTAGAAATATCCTCTGGGTTCTATCTTTGTCATATTGTGTGAGCATATATTCCTCATAAAGCATTACAGCAAGAAAAACAAAATTTAGCAGTTCCCAGAGCCCTTGTGGCCTCTGGGCTGGTCCATGCTCTGGAGCCCAGGAGAAGCTGTCTCGCCCAGGCCTTCCCCTTGTGCAGGAGGAAGGCAGGAGCTCACCCTGGGTCCTGGGAGGGGCTGCTCCAGAGCTGATGCTCCACAGGAAGGCTCTGAGCTGCACCCACACCCTGGATCACGAGGTGGGGGACACCTGCCCTGTGCTGATGCTCCATAGGAAGGCTCTGAGCTGCACCCACACCCTGGATCACGAGGTGGGGGACACCTGCCCTGTGCTGATGCTCCATAGGAAGGCTCTGAGCTGCACCCACACCCTGGATCACGAGGTGGGGGACACCTGCCCTGCGCTGATGCTCCACAGGAAGGCTCTGAGCTGCAGCTGCACCCTGGATCATGGGGTGGGGGACACCTGCCCTGCGCTGATGCTCCACAGGAAGGCTCCCAGCTGCACCCAGATCACAGGGTGGGGGACACCTGCTCTGTGCTGATGCTCCATAGGAAGGCTCTGAGCTGCACCCTGGATCACAGGGTGGGGGACACCTGCCCTGTGCTGATGCTCCACAGGAAGGCTCTGAGCTGCACCCTGGATCACAGGGTGGGGGACACCTGCCCTGTGCTGATGCTCCATAGGAAGGCTCTGAGCTGCACCCAGATCACAGGGTGGGGGACACCTGCCCTGCACGGCACCCGTGCCTCTCCTGCCGCCCTGCCCACCTGTGCCACCGCTCCAAATTATCCAGTGCAGCACAAAGGGAGGAGAACAGCGACTGCCACAGCAGCAGGGAACTCCTCTGCAGCGCAGTGCTGCTTATGAACTTGAGAAAAAGCCACCCTGCCTCTTCCCTCCACACCTCGGCTGGCTGTGCCCTTCACAGAACCCCACTCAGGAGAGAACGGCTCCAGCAGCTTTCTGGGAACAATGCTGCTCCAGTTTGGATTAAACCTCCCTGTGCTACAATTAAGACTGCAGAAAGAGAAGGCACAGACATTAATTTTGCACTGCAAGGGACCAAGTTGAGGCAATTAACAATAAAGTATTAATACTGCAAGCCAGTGTTTAATTTGTGGCCTCATTCACAGCAGAAAAAGGAGCTATAAACAAGTCAACTGGAAGCAAAAATGTCAGTGCTAACTTGGAATTTGAGCTTCATAAAAGACTTTACATAACAGCAACATCAAGATAGTTTAGGAGAACTGTAACAAACAGAAGGATTCTATTCTTTAAACAAAAACTTTCTGAAGTATAAACAGTGGCTTCTTGTGACGGGCTCTTCCCTTAGGCTGCTTGCATTCATAGAGAAGCAGAACAGATTCTGCAGACAAAGCTTTGTCATGATTTAAAATTTTGATAACCTGTCTTTGCACCTACCTTTGTAAAAGTTTATAGATACTATAGTGTAAGAAGAAAAGGATTTACTAAAAGTGAGCACAGGTTACACAGAATGCTCTACCTATTCTAGGAACCACATGGATTCATTTTTTGTTTTCAGAGGGACACATCTGTCATATCTCCTACAAGCATACCATGGAGCATGTTTACCAGCAGGACACCCTGTAAGTCCAAATCCGAAATTTCCGTGCCTTTAAGAGAAATAATACAGCTCACTCCACAAATCCAACTTATTCCTCTGAGTTTCAAGATTAGCGTATTTAGTTAAAAAAAAAAAACTTTAAAAATTACTTAACTTCTCTTCCATATGAATTTAGACTTGCTCAATCCTTGACATTCAATGTATAATCCTATAATAAGGAAACACAAAATAATGTAGCACAGATTGCTTCATCACTTTGGAAACAAAGTTCAGAGAACAGTCAAGCAAAAACTGGAAACAAACAGCATTATAATAAGCCATTTCACTTCACTGGTAAAAGTATGGCCTTAGTTACCTAGCAGTTTGGATTTCAGAGTGTAGTTTTCCTCTTACTAAAGCAGCATCCATCCCTACACTTCAGTGTAAGGCTTCAGAGTATGGAAGGATAATCCACAAGAGGTAGAATAGGAGTAACAGTTCAGTTACTGTTGCAATATAATCCACATACAGACTTTGAAACTTATGTCCAAGAGCTCCTATCCCATCTTGGATTTTATGAAATGCTTTAATTTGGTTCATCTGATTTAAAGAATCACATGAACATTTGTTGTTCATTTGGACAGCTCATTTTATCGTGTTAGACAAACACTACAAGAGGGACGTGAATCCATTTATCAGCAAAGAGGAAACTACCTCCAATTACTTGCAACAAATGCTCCCTATGCCTGAATTTCCTGGCTATTCCAGCTAGGTCAGCTGGCTGTTAAAAACAAAGTTTGATAGGGCAGATTGGCAGCATTGTCACAGTCACATGGGTGGTTAATGTAAAGCCTAAATTAGACAAAGGCCCTTTTAAAGTCACCACTGATTTTTAATTGAAATATTAATTTGTTTGGACTGATGGTACCAATAAAATTCCCATTGTTGGCATTACAGCTGTGGAAGCAGCAGAAGTCTTCTGGGAGCCTGGTCTTTGCTGACAAATAGTCCCAATCCTTGCAGAATTCCAGTGGAAGCAAACAGGTTTGGGATTAATACTGAATAATTCTGACAGCAAGGGTTCAGAACCCCCACGGTTTACAATGGACCATTATCTTCTGAGGATGTATTATTTGATAGAAATCTGCTACTCTGAAAAGAAGCCTCTGCCTACCTGGCTGTGTTGTGCCTGGAACAGAGGAATATATTGAAACTCACAGGGAGTTGTGCAGCCCCTGATTTACCCAAGAGGAGTGGGGGCCATGCACTCTGAACCACACGTGCAGCAGCTCCAGTTTCCACGAGCACCATTTGTGTGCTGTGCACACGCTGCTCACACACAGCAAATCCTGCAGGCCCCACAGGAGCACTGCCATCAGCAAAGGGGAAGCACACAGATAAGAGTAGTGGGTATATCTAGGATTTCCAAGTGTCAAGAATTTCACAATCACAGATGTAAACCCTCCTTAAGGAAGAATTACCACAAGTTGAATTAGATATTTGTTGACAGTGAATAATGCTGACAACTGCAGCATTTGAGCATTTTCATGCAAAAGTCAGCAAAAACTGTCCTATTTTCATAATGCACAAAGAAAAAAAGAGTCCATTTTATTACCAAGGTTAATATACACTTTCTGCTATATGCAACAGTAGGATTGAGATCAAAAGATAAAGAGGTGGTATATGATTAAAAACAGGGATTTTTTTTCTTTTCCAGGAGCTGGAGGTGGTACATGTTATCCAAGACTTACATAAGGAATCTCATGTGACTCTGTGGCTGGTGCAGAAAAACCCTGCAACCAAATCTGTTTTTGGCTAACTTCAAACACTAGCTCTGTATTTGGAAGTTTTCAACTTCACGTCAAATAAACCAGACTTAATTTCATCGTCACTGAGTGAACACAGGAAGCAACTTCATTTCCCACTCAGATTCTAAACTGTATCTTTGGCAATTTCTGAAGTTCCCTTCTCTTAGGAGAAGCATTAGGATTCAGTGACCTGCACTTTGAGAAAACTGTGGGTGGGTTTCCACTTAAACACACGAATCATTTCAAAGCATTTATAATTTCACTTTCCACTTCAGTTTTCCCAAGGGCATGAGAAAAGGGGATTTTAAGACAAAACTATGCATCCATAATGCTAAATGGTTTCAGCATCTTAAACTCTAGTGATGTTTCAGCTGAAATAAAGAAGCACAGCTATAAATTTTAAAAGTCTTTAAAGACCTTTGTGCAATCTTCAAAGACCCCGTCCAGAATTTGTATGGGCTTCAGTAAGTCATGATTTGGCTCTTTAGTCTTCTGTAAACAGCTTTACAGGAAATTATATTCTTATTCATTATTATTATTATTCTACAAGTCTCAGGAGCATTGGCAGAAAAAGTATTAATCTTGATCAAATATGGTTTTTTCCATCCCTCACTTAACACCTCTCAATCAATGTCAACAGTATTTCAATTGATCTAATTTCATGTCAGTCACTCCTACTATTATTCAAAGATTTTTTCATATATACTTCCTCAACTGGAAATGTGGGCATGGTAGTCTTTGGGATTTTTTTTTTAATGTCAAAAAACAAATGACATCAAAAATTCACACTGATGATCAATTTTAGCACCCCTAACACATAGATGAGGAAAACCCCACAAAACATACATTCCTGATCCCTGCTTCTTTCCCTTTCTTTTACTTCTCTTAAGTAAAGTGTTGCAACAGTTGTCTTAAGAAAAGCAATGGGAATCTTCAATACTGACAAATGGCCATGGACCTCAAAACCACTTTTGGAGAGCTCTGCATCTCATTCTTTAGCCCTTCTCTAAGCTGCTGATGGAATATATGTCAAACCTAATATTCTGGACGAGCTGCCAAATGATAAGCACAGCTACATTAATCAGTTCTGGTTTCCCTAATTCTGGCAAATACAGTCTGAGCTCATGACACACTTTCAGCTGGGAGAAAAAAGAAGACCAACCCGGAATTCCTAAAAGACTGACTGACCTCCCAGAGTCTGGCCCCAACTAAGTACAAGTCAATAGGCATTTAAAAAAATAAATATGAACCTGTAAAATTTGCATCTTTGAAAGAGTACTGTTGAAATAAAGTTTAAATTTTCTAAGTAAATGGACTGATTCCATGGATTGGATAATTTTGAATTTACTGTTTCCTTTCCAGCTAATGGGTTTATGACAAAAGTCTCAATCACATGAGTAAAACAGTAGCTTCTTTTGCAGATCCAGATACTAATGACAGATGTACAAGAACAACAGGAGATTGTACCTAGATACATTTGATATATTTTTGCAAGCTGGGAATTAAGACCATTCTTCCTAATACAGAGCACAACCAACCAAGTACAAGGACAGTTAAATGTTTAACATATTTTTTATATGGAGCGCTTCATCTGATTGAAATCTTCACAATTTAATGAGAGGGCTATTTTCTGCAAAACTGAATCTATTTATCAGTCAAAATATGATCCCTCTTGTTAGAAACTTGATAGATAACCAGGCCCTGTAATTTTACAATAATATATTTTAACATATTCTAGACAGCCAAAGACAGATTATCTTATCCTTCATGTTAAAAATAGATTTGTTTGATACTAATCTTTCGTCTGTGCTGCAGCACCGATAGCGCTGCTGACCTTGCCATTATTACAATAACATGTCAGTCCTTAGACTTTCTCCCTGCTGAGAGTCCAACTGTGTACACTGGTTTGTTCTAAACATATGGCTGAGAGGAAAAAACCCACACCTCTCCCTCCACAAGATAACAGATAAATGTAATCCAGAGCAGTCACTCAATTGTCTGAACACCATTCCTTCTACAGACACATTGTGTAGAATTAAATTTTCAGGCAATTAACATCAGGCATTGGCTGTACCTTCAGCAATTCCTACAGAGTTTTTATCCTTACAACAGGAAGGACTTGGCACAGTCTTCTCTTCCTGCTCAGTACAGCCTCTTAGACAAGCAGATGCATCTTCATAATAAATCAGTTTACGTTGTTGAACGTATTTGTTTCATTATAATCAGACTATAATTTTTCTCACCAAAATGAACAGCTTAAAATATTCAAGTTTAGACCAAAAGACCAACTGCATATTCCCCAATCACTTGAGGAATACTATCTATCTTCATAGATAATGCTTTCATTTCAAATGCTATTGAAAGCATTTTAAAGTGGTTTGACGGAACATGTACCCTGTTTCTATAGCCAAGGAAAAGTTTGCAGGATTCTGTCCAGAAACCATTGCTCTTAGATCATTACCCACCAGAAATCAGAACTTTAAGAAATCAGTTAGTCAGGAAAATTATTCCATAGTGCAGTACAACTAAACAGAGCTGGGTTTACTGTGAAATCTTCTACTGTAGATTTCAAAGGCCTATGTGTGTTAATCAAGTCCTTAACAATATCAAAACACAGAAAGGATGTTTACACCGAGCATACAGTGCTTTCTCATTTGAGTTCCTTAGAGAAAGGTATTAATACATTTTTTTAAGACTCTCCAGTTTCTTAAAAGAAGGATGAGCTTGTATTTTCAATTAATTTACTGAATATGTGCTATTACTATGTGAAAGCAATTCTTCTCTATAATGACTGGCCAAATAAATCTCAACAGTTGAATTTGCAAATCAGTTTCTTGATGTCAACAGTTTTACCATGTCAATAAATACAGCACTAAGCCAGGAGCAATGACTATTAGCCATCTCTGCTGTCACTTTCTTGTCTATAGCTACATAACTTGCCTAAAACCATCAGGCAAGATTTACACTCAGCAGTCAAGAACAAAAAGGACCTAATGTATCACAGCTGTCATCAGGTAAATGAGAAGAATCCAGCATGTCTTGAACAAAAAAAACCCAACCAAAGCCAAACAAAAAAAGAGAAACATTCCCTTTTGAATCACAGGAATACAATCTGTAATCTTAAACATTTTCAGTAAAGTGGCCAGCAAAAATTGAGAAAGTAACTTTGAACTCTGAATTAATGAGGTGATTTGATGAGAGTTTACTATTTTTCTCCAATTTAATACAGTTAAACACAACTGCTGGCTCTCAGCTGTGCTCAAATGGATGAGTTCCAACAGATGGTGTCATCCCACCACTGAAATTAGGCATCTCATCTTTGGCAAGGGTTAAAACCTGATATTCACGACAAGATGTGAACTGTTACCTCAACATCATGTCAACAGGGTTTAGCAGGGATGTGTCAAAGTCTCACTCTGAAATGTAGCATCAGGACAAACTTTTGTATTTTAGTCTCCTGTGGCAAGTTAAGAGTTAATACTTATTCTGGAAAAAAGCCCCAAAACTGAAAAATACTTCATTTTAAATAGCCTTAACCTGTCAGCAGTAGACAAAGTCAAAATTCATTTTCATCTAAAAATGTCTCTCAGATTCTGTAAGTACCACACTATGCACATAAGCTATGGTACCTGTCACATCAAGAGCTGGTGTTAATATTCATGCAATTCCTCACTTTTATATTCTAGTGGTGTTGCCTTGAAGGCAGATGGATTAAAACACATTGGTATCTTGAATAAAGCCTTCTCCACAGGCAGAGGGTAGTACCATTACTTAATATGTGGTGCTAAAGCAACATGCTATGTCCTACAGAGAAGATAAGGATGCTGAGCCAATACTGTGGATCTCATAATTTCTGTGTACAAAGAAAAGCTCAGCACAGTGCTCACTGCTGTGACTTCTTTTGAATTTGATGAAATCCTCTGGAAGTGTAAGCAGCGTGCTCACTCCAAGTGCAGAGCATTACTTTAGACACCTGATATAATGAAACACTGAAATGGGAAGATGAAAAGAGCAGGGGCACACATAGCATGCTAGGAAACAAGCTGTCTTCCCAAGACATGCATAAATGCTATAAATATATGTGTATTTTTCAAGTTTTATAATCAGATTTCTAGTTCTTCAATAAATGCAGGCTTAGCAAAACCTGCAAGAGGGGTGCAAATCAAGTTTTTTTTTAAAAAAAAAGGACATTCAACAAGAGTACTTAAAGGCTTTGGGCATTTGTATCTGAAAATGAAGAAGGAGCAGGCCAGGCTGCTTCTCCTCTTAGTACTTAAAGCAGAAAACCAACAGCGGTAATGAAGCAAATTCAACTTACAGTTTTTAACCATTATAAAGCTGTACTTCAGATGGGGGAAACTTGAAACACAAGCTGCACAGAGGAAAGACCATTAAGCTGTAAAGCATGTCTGGTTAGGAGAGGGAAATGCCTCTCTGAAGAAACCAGGAGTGTCTGGGTTCTGTCTCAGATAATTCACCTTCAGATTAATGAACATGCCAGAAAAGATGGAGCTGCAGCAAGACACCTAAGGGACTGTTCCAGGGTACAATCAAATTTAGACTGGCTTATGAATATACAGAGAGTAAACTTCTTGTATCTACAACCCACACACATTACTGAAGAATTCTAATGATTTCATGCTTATATAGCTCTCTCCAGGATCTGAGTCGTGAATGTTAAGGAGAAAAAACCCCAACTCTGACTGCCAGATGGATGGGCCATGCCTCACTGGTACCCTGGGTGCTCCTGACAATCTGCCTGTGCTGTTTACCTGCTCCTTTACAACAATTTCCTCCAAGTCAAACACAGCCAGGTATTTAAGTCAGCTCTCAATTTCAAAAAGCTAACTGTCCATCTGCTCAGGCAGCTGAGTACCCTGACTGTATTACCTGCTACGGATGCAGCTTTATTGTTACAGCACCAAAGAGAGAGAGAAAAGTGTCAAAAGATCATTGCCAGTGCTATTCAAACCATGCATCTGAGCAAAAATCTTTATTTTCAGAATAAAGAGAGACTGGAGAACCAGTATCCCACTGGTATCAGAAGAACTCAAGCATAATGTTCTTTAAATTAGATAAATTTTAAAAAAAGCTAAATACCTAATTTCTAGTAAAGGAAGTTTATTTTATTTACCCTCTATTTTTGGTCAAAAATGACCATTGATTCAGAAGATCTGAAATCTAAATTGAGATTATTCAACATGCTTAAAGCATTGCTGGAAAGAAAAGCAGTACTGCTCTTGTGGCTGACCACCCACAAATCCAGGCAACTTGCAGCAATACCATATTGAATTTTGCTACCAGATTGTTCTGTGCATTTTCAGGTTACAAGTGGCCACTCTATTTTTCTAGGATCAGAAGGCCCAGATAAGTGAACAGGGTCTAACCCAGAGGATATGAGCTCCTTATCACGACTGCTCCCTGCACACAAATCAAAGTGAAGCCCTGTCAGTACAAGCCCAAGACACATCAGCACCATGTAATGATTTCACTTCTGGCTGCCAGCCACCAGGCCAGAATGGAAAACATGCTAAACCCCTTTATTCTAGTAATACCATTGTGTACCCTTCTCTTCCTGGTGCACAGGCATCCAACTAATTACAGCTATAGCACACAACAATGAAAGAATTTATAGAGTTATTTTATTTATCCTTAAATTCCTCAGTTTATTTGGAAAGGAAATTGGAATTGATATTGTCAGTTACCTTTTCCAAAAATAGTACATTGCATCAAGCGTGTTCTGTACATTAAATAAACACATATTCAATTTACTTTAAATTAATTCACTGTTCAGGGGCTGAAGGCCTGTTTTTAGAAAGCAGAATTGTATAGATAAAATGCATACAGAAATACTATACTATCTATTGAGTTAAAGGATGGAGTAACTTTTGAACATCTATTATTAAACCTAGCTGTTTTCCACTATACACTGGAAAAGTCAAATGCACTGGTAAAATTAGAACACCTGTCCTATAAAAATGTAATTTAAAATACATTAGTACTTCATATCCTGCCTTTTTTGAGCTAAAAGGAAAAGAAGTATTGTCAATATTCTTACTTTGAATGAAAAAGAGTTTGTTCCATGTAACATGGAAGTATTTTATGATGCAATAACACATACTTAACTATCAGGGATGTGCAGTTTTACACTGAGAACTTAGGTGAGCTGGTGCCATTGCAGTGGGATAATTAATTGTGTACCTAAACCTCATCTATCATTACTGGAACTAGAGTATATGCCTGGAGTCAGATATACTTTAACAAAGCAGTATTCCTACACAAGTACAACAATAGCAAACCTAAAGTATTTACCTACACCCTACATACACCCTCCTGAGACAGGGCTGCTTCCAGCATCTGTATTGAGTAAACTGCCATAGAATTATAAAATGACACCTGAAATTTCTTCATACAACTTCTCATGTTTATACAAGCACAAATCTGAAAGCAGAACTTGTTCCTTAGCCTTACCAGGACACAAAAACTATTCCCAGCAGATATCCTGCAGCACACAGCTAGATGCCCGCGCTGGCAAAACATCATCTTGCTGCCACTGTAACTTCCAGCAGAGAATTCACTCCCTTGCCTGGGATACACAAGCAAGCCACATCCATCCTGCTCATTCAGCACAGCAATTCCTTGGTGTACCTGACGGGTCCTCACCGCCCAGCCGTACCCAGGAATCCCAGTCCCAGCCGTACCCAGGAATCCCAGTCCCAGCCGTACCCAGCAATCCCCGTCGCAGCCGTACG
>VZRZ01006336.1:876222-921476 GCA_013398175.1 Climacteris rufus | reverse complement strand
CCCGCCCCCGGGACCCCCCGCCCCAGCCGTCCCCAGGAATCCCAGTCCCAGCCGCACCCAGGAATCCCAGTCCCAGCCGCACCCAGGAATCCCAGTCCCAGCCCTGGGGCCAGGCAGCAGAGGAAGCAGAGCCACGCAAACACCAAGGGCGAACAGAGGGATCTCCGCACCGCTCACCCGGCCCCAGCCCCAGAGCAGCCCCAGCACAGCCAGCCAGCCTCCGCCACCTGCTCAGGACAGCCAGGCACACCTCAGAGCACACGATCGTCTCCTCCAACATCTCGCTCCCACAGACTTTCCAGAACGGACACCGGAGAAGCGCCGCCGAGGTGAAGTTCCTTGGGTGGCTCGGTTTGTGTCGAGAGGGGCGAGAGCGCCTAATTGCTGCTGCAAACACACCCCGAGGCTCTGTGCCCAGCACCTTGCCGGCAGCAAGAGCAGGCCCTGCGTAGCAAGTAATTAATACCCTAAGGAAAACTGCCGTGGACTCCATCCCAGTTCTCTGCATTTCCCTCATTAACACCAACTTCCACTGATTTTCACAGAGCGGATAAGAGGTTCCAATATTCTCACGATCGTAAGAGACAAAGAACCAATAGAAAATTCTCAATTATGACTGGCTAGACATAAATAAGAATTTCCTAGATAAGCTAAGACCCAGGTCATCTAACCAAGATAAGATGTGTTTGGATTCCAGTATTATGGAATCTTCTGCCTGGGATAGTTATACAAAAGCCAAATGGCAATTATTTTATAGTAAGTTTCACAGAAAACAATTCAAACACTCATATCTGCATTGGATTACAGCTGCTTCAAAAATTAAGGAACAATTTGACATATACAATCATATCTAATCACTAACAATTAATTTGGAAACTGTGCCAGGTGGGAGTTTCAGAATCAAAAGGCCAAAGCCTGACCTTTACTGGTTCAAGACATTTTCTGAGAATCCCAGACCACATTAAGATGAAAGCAACCCAAAAGCTTTTACATCTTCAATGCATAAAATACGATCAACACTAGAGCTCAGCTGCTCAATGAGACAACAAACCCAATTATATGACAGTTTATGTTCTCATGGGTTGACACAGACAGTCCTGGGTTAGGTCTGGTCCACTGACAGCAGATGAAAGATAAAATCATAAACACGTAACACACTTGTACAGAAACCATGTCCAGTGGATTTCTGAACAACTTCTCCTTATAACCTGCTGCTTCAGTTTAAGCATAAGTAGCTATATCATTACAGACTATAGCAAATAGATTTAATTTACATAAAATCATATATGGATATTTCTAACCATTTTAAGTTTTTCTTACAATAAAAATGAAACATGGAGATATTTTCTATAAAAGCTTTTATACTACTTGGCTTCTTCTTCACTACTTAACAATTTTGTTTGGGAAAGATCAACATGAAAAAAAAGTGCCTGCAATATCTGCACAATTATGTGTCTTATTGAAAAATGTTACCTCTATTGCAGCTGTGAGCACATCCAAAGCATTTATTACATAACAAATCCCTGAGTTCTCTTACATAACAAATCCCTGAATCCCAATCACATTAGTTACGTACCATGCATGTTTTTTCCACATAACTGCACACCTGACATTTGAAAAATCTGGCTGAACATTTTTATCTTATAGCCCTCTCTTCTAAAAATATATATACTGCACTTTATACTATAATTGATTCAAAAAAATACACCTCTGTTTCCTCACTCCCTATTTTTTGCTATGCCTAAGTTAAATTAGCTTTCAAATTTGCTGTGTAGATTAGGTCATTTATGACAGTCACATATACACGTTCACACGTGTATGTGATTAATGCATTCTAGAGACAAAAATCTCAGCATAAAATGACTTATGAATCTTCTGAAACACTGAGCCCTGTACAAACACATCATATGTAAAAGTAAGTATACATACACACTTTCACCATGATAAAGATATCTTTATAAATGATGAGTACAAAGACACCCATCCTTTCCTGCTGTTCACCCAGTATCACTTAACATCTTACTATTTTTTTTCAGAATTTAATACTCTAAAATGCTCTAATACTCAAAAATATAAATTTTAATGTCATTTTAAGGGCAGGACCTGATCCTCAATGTCAACTGGAATAGGAATATACATGGATGATATCTTAAAAGGAAGAAAAACCAGGTTTGGAAATAATGTCATAAATTTTGTCACAAAGTCATAATCAGAGCACCAGCTTCAATAACATCCCAGGCACCAAAAATTGGATCTCACGAATCACACTGTAGCTTACTGCATAATCAGATCATCATGCATCAAAATCATGTAATATAAACTTAGGCCATAACTTAAGTACTGCAGCAGGTCCCCTTGACCAGCAGCCAGTGTCACCTTCAGAACAGGGTTAGAAAGTCATGAGACCGACACACAAACCAATTTCTGAAGAAGGTGACTATAAACAGATGAAGAGAACACTAAGTCTTAATACTAAGTTACGCACAAACACTTTATATTTAAAACATCATTAGACTGAATTTTTAATTCAACAGAGAAATTAATGTTTGATTTGCTTTTATTTCTTGTGAAATGTAATAACACACACACATTCTTGAAGAAAATTATAAAGCAGGTAGAGGAAAAAGGAAGGTGCTAATTACAGACTGTGAGACAAGTATTTATACACAACTACAAAATTCTAGAAATTAACCCAAGCATTGCCATATGGAGAGTCAAACCTGTTTGCAAAGTTGTGTTCCATGTACTGTTACACTAATAGCTATGGTCTGGACAGCAGAACCTCACGTCTCTCTTCTGGACACCATGACTGAGACAGATACGTATCTCTAAAACCATCCAGCTTTCAAAAGCAGCTACCACATCTGAGGGCTTCTGGCAGGAAGCTACTGAGCACCTATTTTAAGTCAGTAAAAATCCTTCATTATCAACGTTCTACAGCTTACTGTATCATGCCTGAGTATTCAGAGATTGGTTCCCTTCCTCTCTTCCCTTACACACACCCAAAGAACAGCATGTTCAACTAAGGCATAAAATAAAGCTGAAAATGCCTACAATTCCCTGAAGGAGTAGAAAGATACAGCACAATTTGGCTGCTGCCCAACTCAGGAACAAAAGATGTGCTTGAATTAAAATACCCAATTCAAACACTGTTAAACTTCAGGAAAGTTTCAGTCCTATCCCCACAACTTCAACAAAGTCAGTGGCCTTATGATTTAAACATGATTTAATTCTAAGATCTGCTTATCTGCAGACAGCTTCAAAGTGTGGAAAATCAGTAATTTAATACTACTTTAAAAAAAGACACAAATTCTCCTCTAAAGTCATTGCGTAATACAGTGCTCAAAAAAGGAGAAACCACACTTCTGTTACATAATTAAAACAATACTGTAAGCTAATTTCTCTGCAATCTTAATATGACACTAGCAAAAGACCTAAGAAGCAGGCATTCAAGAACATGACATTCTTAGCAGAGCCCTTTCTCCAGGCCTTCAGAGTTTATTTTTATGTAAATCTGCAAAGAAAACTAAGCCCTAGAGTACACAGGGGAAAAAAAGGCAAAGATTAAACTAAGTCTGTAAAATTTAGAATTCACGTAATAGATAACTGATTACAAGTTTTAGTTGGCAGCAAATACAACAAGCAAAATAATGAAGAGATTGGATGTTCATCTTAAATTTGCACTGATTATAGGAGGTGTATTTCTCTAAATACCTCGGTGGCTAAATATAAATTGTATTTCCTCAAACAAATGCCTACATTTTAGGATGTGAGGATTCTGCTAATTGTCTTCTTCTCTCTAAAGGTAGTATTATACAGCCAAGTTAAGTTACAGTAGAATTAGTATACCACAAGATAATTTTAACACCATCCTGTAGCTAAATTTGTTTCTTCTACATGAACCTAAATCACAAGTTTTCTGAAATAAATGGACATAACAGTGCACTGAAAGAGGAGAAAAAAGTGGCCTTCCAAAAAAACACTAACAGAAAGCAATTTAAACCACCTAAAGCAAAAACATATTACCACCAAGAAAAAGCAACATACAAATTTAAATTGATAACACAAGGTACTAAATTTAAGAATATTAATCCACTTTAGAACAGCAGCCTTTCAGAACTTGTGATAAGGGGAGACAGGCATACAATTGCTGCCAAACAATAGTAAAAAGGAACTACAGCTTTAGGACAGAATACAGAGACTTTATTTTGAATTCAAACTCAGAACATGTAAGCTACCCTTTGAACCCTGCCAATCTCAACACCACCGTTGTTGTATCAAGTTCCAACAGAAAATTATAATAAAAATATTTTTATCATAAACCACTTCCACAGACAAGGATTGCCAGTAACTATAAACTTAAATCCATAAAAACTTTAAAATATATTTTAAGTAATCACTGCTATCCCTCTTCATATTTTTCTCCTGTTTAAAAGAAGTGTCATTTAAGACTCATACAGTAAAAATGAAATGTGCAATGCTGCAGGAAATCAATAGAGGAGTGAGGGGTAGAATTCAGACCTCCTGGCTCTGAATCATTTCTCTCACTCACTAGACCATGTCTCTGATTTCAGCAAGTTGCACTGTGTACTCCCAGTCAGTCACTAAGTTTTAAATGAAAATCCCAAAGGTTTGTAGAACCCTTGGGCAGTCAGGCTCCTCCACAGCACATTCCAAGGCTTCAGGAGCAGTCTGACAAGCACATTCTAGGAACAGAAGTAACAGGATGCACACACGGTGCAGGAATTAAAGGGTGGGCTGAACACAGGAAAATTCCAAAGTTCAGAATGCCTGGACAGCAGTTCAATCACAGCAAGGGGATGCACTTCAGTGTAATGCAGCCAGACACTGGCCCTCCCTGCCCTGAGATCTGCACTGATATTTACAAAGCTACAGAGATTGGTCTGCCCAGCCCCCATTTCCTAAATACACCATCTCAAAGCTTCCCACTCACTCCTCCATCTCTGGAAGGTCCCCACACAGCAGCCTCAGCAGTTTGTGGGGCACAGGATGCTCAGCCAGAGCCTGTGAGTGTTCTCAGTCACTGCCAAGTCAGGGCAGCCACAAAGCCACCAGCCCTTCACAGAGTGAAGCCACGTGAACAGGCAGGTTCAGCACGTGCAAAAGACCCCATCTTGCTCCTCCATAAAAACTCTACCTTTGCAAAGCCTTTGCTTATCACTAGTCCAAAAATAAGCATTTAAAGGCTCTTAAATCAGAATTTTCATCAGATGTGTTTAATGTTGCAGTAATTCCTTTCTGAACTGCCTCTTCACTGAGACAACTTAGATTTTATCTAGTTCTGGAAGTTCTGCTGATAACTTCGGTGACTTAGAAGTGCCCAAGGTTTGACATGTTAATTGGGTAACCACTGAACAACATCCAGAAAACTCAGTTTAAAACACCTTGAATATATAGCATTAGGTGGACATTACAAGGAAAAGCTGGACAGGCAGCTCTTCCTTTTCTCCCTAGTCTAGTACAGGATGAGTACTGTTACACACTAAATATATAAAATCTAAGTGCATCATAAAATCCAAGTGTCTGCTCCAATAAAGCCTTTCCTGTAAGAGGATTTTAGCTGACCATATAAAAGTGGCAAAAACTGCAGAAGGAATTGAAACTAGATAAAACTCCACCATGCTACAAATCAGTTTACACTGAAGTAAGCTGGAATCTCAAAGTAGATACAGCTTGATTGTATCTTCAAAAAATCTAAATTAACAAATTCTATACCTTATCCCATCTTGGGCATTTGTGATAATCCTGAAGATCCAACTTTCCTGTTAGGTACCATTTACACACACCAAGCATTGTTTAGAATGAATTCTGCACAGTTACACCAGTCCGACTTCTCGCTCGCTCTCTCGTCTTTATTTTTCTTCTTTTTTTTTTGGGTGAGAATAACACAAGAGAAAGCCCAGGACCAAACAACAAAGTTCTGATGAGGTTTTTTGTGCTTGTTTTTTTTTTTTTCCTGTTCCTTTTGCAAGAGTGAGCAAATTTACTTGAAGAACATATAAAAGATTAATGGTGCACCCATAATAATATTTTGCTTTTCCATGTGATTAACCCTGATTATCTTTCTTTGGACAATAGTCTGCATTACCCACAAAAAGCAGAACCTTGAAACTCAACACAGACATTGTATTACTGTCACTTCTTCAGAAAAATCTATACTAGCATCAGAAAAGGGCCATTGTTTTCTGAAATGGGGAAAAGGAGAAAAGCAAGAGGAGGATTGATCAAACAGCAAAAAGCATTCAAGAACAAAAACATTCTCTGAGAAAAATTAACTACACACAGCCTTGGTATCGAATTGGGTTGGAGAGGGATATTGTTGTGGTTGAAAACTAAAGAGTTTCCTCAAGTTTTGGAGCAAGAAAGAATGATTATTCCCTGAAATTTGAGGATTATTCTCCCTAAGAAACTGTCAATTAGCATAACTTTGAACCCAGCAAAACTCTTCCTGACTACCAGATGTAACTATGGCAACAAGATCCAGGAACCTACAATAAATATGATACAGTGTCAATAACCCAGGCTTTTTCATGTAAATAGATAAAGCACAAGGAAGACAAAGACCATTTCCAATGGTTTAGATTTAATTTTTAGATCTCTTCAATGCTAGGAACGTTAGCAAATTCCAGTGACTAATAACATTAAGAGAAAACCAAAAGAAAAGAAAACAACACATCTCTCATGGAACAGCTATTTAGAATTTAAGAAAGAATAAGGCCACATTTATGGACTTTTGCCATTAAAGCTGTGAAATCCTATAAACTGATATAATCTCTATTAAATTCTGCAAATAGGTTTGAAATTGTTACAGGACACCTACTCATTTAATAAATGAGATATTTCTAGTGGAATTAAGTCAATTCTAAAAATAAAATACAGAGATCCGAATTTTCTTGTTTGGCTACATCTCCCAGTGCATCTGTAATGTATGGTATTTTCATATATGAGAACTTTAAGTCAGAGCTTTATACAACAGCATTTACAACTGTGAATCACTACTTAAACATCAAATGGCGTTCCCTTCCCCATTCAGCACAGGATGGGAACTTCATGGAAAAGCAGAAGACTCTTCCTTCCCCACAACTTCGAAATGGCTGATAGGTGGTACAACAAATGCAGCATCACCCAGAGAGTATTTGTATCTCACAAAATTTAAAAAACAATGGCTTCCTATCACCTAAAGCCTCCCATCTCATAAAACTAAAACAACACACTGTAAGAGCACAAGTCATGCAGAGTGTTGTCAAAAGGTTACACCCTAGACCAGAAAACACAGAATGATGTTGTGGGATTGAACACAGAGACATGTGAGAAACATTACTTCCATGTGAGGGGCATGGACACTTACAAGGAAGCTGGAGTGAAATGGATAGGGAGAAGAGTCTTACAGAAAAGTGAAAATGAAAGACAAAAACACAAGAAGAAAAGGGATTGAGGGTGGAATGACAAATCCTAGACAAGATGCAGACATGACACCAGGGAAATGAAGGTTCATTACAAACAGAAGAGCACTGAGCTGAAAAGCTATAAAGTCACTGTACTGAAAGGATCCTAATCCCAACACCATTTCTGCCTCCCTGTATCTCCCTCCACTTGTGCCTAGCTATGAATAGCTTACTCCCTTCTATCCTAGTATAAATAGCTCGAAGCTGCAGTGCTAAATCCCAGCAAGAGCTTGAGACACATGCTGGCCTGGGGTACTGAATGAAGAAAACAAAGATTATTCCATCTCTATATATATGAGTCTTCAGGAGGACAGTCACTTTTTACCCTCTTGGACTGTAAAGATTTGCTAAAGCATCTCTGCATCCACTAACATACCAAAAGGAACCATTAGAGTTGTGCATTGTCTCCAGTTAATTGCTGCACTATTCTCTTAAGTCAAATATTCCTTTAGGGTATGATCTGCTTGATGCAAGACAAAGCATGCAGAATACACTGTCTTAATATTAGCCACCCATTCATGATGCATATTTTCAAAGACAGCATAAAAGGTGCTAAAAAAAAATTAAAGCTTCACAGCATTTCACCAAAAGCCTTACATTAGATCTGAAAAAAGCCACATTTGTTCAAATATGTATAGTTCGTAATTTTTACGTTTCTTGCTATACAATGACCTATTTTCTTATAGTGAGACAGATTATGCATTACTGAAAGCACATTTGTACTTATGTTCTGCTCATTTGTGTCAGCTCTGCAGCCACGACATCTCGGACCATGCCCTCATCAGATCTCAGCCTGAGGGGCTTCAGCTTCACACCACACTTAAACACACATTCACTAAGTTGCCCTGAGAATTCAGATGTCCTTCCCCCCTCTAGTCCATAGCACTGAGCCATCCCAGACAGTGACTGCTCCATACACTCCAGCCCGCAAAGATCCCACTGCACAAACAACACCTCCAAAAACAACAACACACAAAAAAAAACAACAGCAACACAACTCCCCCCCAACTCCACGTCTAAGTTCAAATATCATGCTTAAAAATACTGAGAGAAAAGTTAAGTGAAGATATTACACCATTTCATTTTATGTCCTAACTCAGGCAGTGTGAATAATTGATTTCTCAGTTTGGCAGATCGAACTGAATTTGAAATAGCTCCTTCTCTTGCTCAAACCCTCTCAAAATTTCATTTTGACACGACATATTCCATTTCAGACTTGTAACAAAAGCTATGAAATGAAGGCCTGATTCACAAAATAGAGAGGAGACAGAGGAGCTCCCCTTGACAGAAGAGCTCTGGGTGCCTCCTCCTTGGGGTAAGAGCCGAGCCAAGGCAGCAGCTCCCTCGTGGTGACAGGAGCCGTCCTGACCTCCCTTCCTGTGCTCTTGCTGGGAAACATGAGCAGCACTGAAGGAAGAGGGAGAGAGCTTTTTAGGTGCACTACCCAATGGGTTAGACTACATCTACCACAAAACTGACCTTTCAAAGTGAGCCTTCTCCAATGACAGGACCAAAGCAGACCAACCTTCAAAGAAAGCAGCAAGACAACTTTCTGAACCCAAGGCCCTGACACCTGGATTTAGTCTTGAGCTAACTCAAATAAAAGACTTTAAGCAAGCTGGGACATTTTAAATATCTTGGAAGAAAGCAAGAGAAGAAACTGAGAGTGCCTGGGCCAGGAAACCCTGCAGTAAGCACCTGGCAGAGATGCAGAGGATGATTTACAGTCTCTGTACTGAATCACATTCCCCACAGCCTGGGCCCTGATCAGCACATGTTTGGATGAAGGGCAAAGGATGTCTCATTTTCTCTGGTTTGTAAATCTCAGTATTTTTATAGCTGAAACTATTCAACTGTTTTCTGCAAATACTTAATGCCAAAACATTTCCTGCATTCTTGTATAATAATGACATCCTGCATATTAAGCATCATTCCTGCCCAGCATTTCACTCAAGGATGAAGCGTTCATGTCCCTAGGAATGAGAGCTACAAACAGAGATCTTGTGTTTTCAGACATGCTGCACTTTCCAGCAAGAAATGACACAGCAGGAATAGTCATTTCTCATATGGAGGAGGAACCAGGATAAAACAGGAACATGAGAACAGTAATTCAAAACTTTCTGCTTTTGCCCAGATACAGGCAGGTGACAGCTGCCAGGGCAGCTGACGAACACCAGGCTAGATGAAAACACCAGTTACAATGTATTTGAAACTTCTTCATAGGACTTCTGAATCCTCCCACAACTCCTTGAATCTATTTTTATTATTAAATGACTAATCATATTAAAGGGAAGAAAGAGAAAGCACATTTCATTAAAGGATTGCTGAATGAGTGGAAATACCCACTGGACTCCCTAAAAATACCTAAATGCTTATACACTCATACTTCTGAACTGGCTTACTAAAGAGGGATGTGCTCCAGACTTTTTTGAGAGAATAACTTTATTCCTTAAATCACATCTGTTCCTCATAAGATCAAGTGATTCATCCAAGGTCACAAACAGTTGACGTCTCTTGACACCAGATTACACTTTGTGACAGTTCACGTGTCTAAACTTAGAGGTGAACTCTGCCTCAGAACAAGGAGCTGCTGCGTTACCCAGAGACAAGGCACAGATTGGCACTGACTGATGCTCGCTGGCTCCAGAAGTCAGAAGCATTTTGCACATCCTTCTCTTAAGGTGCTACAAGTCCCACATCCCAAACCTGCCACCTTTTATTCAAAATACGCTGCTTGTCACGAGATCTAACCTCTGTAGTACGCTACAAGCCTACTAAACACAAGTTATTAAGAACTTGCAATTAATACAGATCCTTTTTTCCAGCACATATGGAAACAAATAAGCTACTTCTGAAGAGCAATAACTATAAAACCAAAAACTGTTTCACACTTGTTTTGGATTTTTATTAATGATGCTCAAGTTGATTACCTACAGCCTAACAGTGTTCAGACAAAAAAATGCAGGTTTTCCTTTATGAATTGCTACTTCTGCGTAATTTCTAAAGAAATTACTTCAACTTCTATTGCATATCTTATGAACACTGAAGATAAGTATGATCAGGTTTTACCAAATTAGATACTGAATTTATTAATAATTTACTGTAACTTTTAGCAGCATGGTTAAAAATAGCTCTCCTGTCAGCCCTTAGTCCATATCAGATACTCTGGTAATCATCCTCAGAATCTGAATCATTATAATAAAAACAAAATAACCAGCCTGAGCAGAAGCTAGGCCAAATTTTAACTTTTGTGACTAAGTTTTCTCACTTTCATGCAAATCCCTGCCTGCATATTGAAGGCTATCGGAACAGAGTCAGTTAATTAGAGATGCTAACAAAATTAAGAAAAGTATCCATGCAAAAAGTGAGGAAGAGGCATCTCTAAGCCTCTTTCCACATGAAGGATTTTAAATCACCTTCCTTGCTTTCTTTATAATCCATCCAGTTGTTTGGTTTTTTTGCCCTCTACACTGCCCCCACCTAAATACAATCACTATGGAAAATAAGCTCATTATAGCACAGCATGGGTAAGCAACTGCAGTCAGAAATGAATCAATTGATCCAAAGCTCCACATTAGTGGCTGCCATTTGCACCATGAGGAGAGTGTGATGACATTGCCCACAGACAGTGACCTACACTGAGAAGAGGTACAGCTTTGTCTTGAGGAGTTTATGCTACCAGAACAAATGTTGATTTTCCTCATCTTCCAGGCCATCCTGCCAGGAATCCCTGCTACAACAAATCAATCTCAATTACTATGGTTATATTAGACTAGATGCTGTTTCTCCTACATTAAAGCTGGTAACATGAGGAATGTGGTTGAGGACTTGGTGATCATGGAAGAGGCAAATTCATCAGTATCTATACACCACCTTGTCTCCAGGAAGTGTTACACAGTTACACCCTATTCAAGTCATTTTACTTTGCCTATATAGATGAAGCTGACAAGCAGCCTCTTTGCATTTCTTCATATTTAATTTTGTCGAAGAATCTCTACGTGACTCAGCTGAAGTCAATAGAAAGACACAATTAATATGATTTTGTCTCAAGTTTGTCATATGAGATTTATGTTGCCATAATAGAGATTTATGCAGTAATAAAACTGTACTATTATTAAACCTTCTACAGCGTATCAGTAACATGGATTACAGAAGTCATCTCCTATGGGGGAAAAGCAAATGCTGCTATACAAACATTTCTAGACAGTGAAGTTTAATACAGTTTGTAGCTCTTTTAAAGAAACAATGCCCATCTCATTTAATGTGTTTCCTTGCAGCATTCTGTGTAAATTGAGTAAAATCTTGACCTTCACTTTTGAAATATGATCAATACATTCACTTTGTTATGAAGTGAGTAATTTCTATTAAAACCATTCTTTTGTAGTGCTTAAAATGCTGTAACAGACTTTCTGTATTTATCTTGACATACTAAAGAATTCCAAAGAGGTTCACAAATCACATTTTCAGTACTTCTGCATATCTTCTTCCATTTAAAATATCTATTATTTCTGACCTTAGCAAACTCAAATAACAGAAATACAAGGAGAGGTAACAGACCATTTAAAAAAAAGCCTATAAGGTTAGTTTAATAGCCATCTTCAGTGCTCTTTAAAAGTCACCCCTCTATATAGGTCATCTCACAACAAACTCATGCAATTCATTGGATTGTATGCAACAAAATCCAGCCCAAAATTATTATAAAAGCTCACATTTGACTAAGATTTGTCCAAGGTATATTCTATTCCAACAACATGATTGTATGGAAAGTTCACTTGTTTGTCTGTCTTCCTTATGCTGCTGTTACAGCCCTGCCTCGTAACAAACCTTATCAAACAAAAGAGAAACACATGCTTTAGTAAGATAACAGGTCATGGGCTCTTTAATAAATATATTGCAGAGATACAGAAAAAAACCCCCAAATTATTGCCCTGAACATCATCTGATCCCAAGTTTAGACAGTGATTTTTGTGAGAGGGATCCATAGGGATCAAAGTGTATTTTATGATCTCACATTGTTGCTGTCTAGAATTAGCAAAAAGGAGACCGCAAATCAGAAAGGGACAAATATCAGGGGAAAGGGAGATATTTAAAATGCCTTCCATTCCACTGGTATAGTCACTCAGACTTCAGAAATTGTTGAGCCTCTGAAAGACAGTTATAACCAAGATTCCCAAAGGGATTAAGGGAAATGGGAGGGGAGCCAGCAAACTGAAGCTTTAGGTACCAAACATTCTCTTCAGTAACTCACGAGGCATAAATTGGCTCACACTATTTGGCTTTGATCCAAAGCAAGTCTAATTTATCAAATCCAGAGAGAAGCAAAACAATGTATACAAAAGTGACACATGTAATGCATGTATTTCATAGACTTCAGGATTAAAACACATAAATGCTTTCTTGGGAAAACACAATAAATACCATGTTAGTGAGACTTTTATTTTCAGGTAGACATGCAATTTGCTTCCTTCCCAGAGCTCCATGTTAGACACTATGTACTCTCCTTCCCACTCCATGTTTCAAGCTAAATGTATAATGCAGCACGTCCACTAATTTCCATAAAAATTCCATATACAGACAGCACAAAGTAATGGACAGTAAAAGTCTCTTCACTGCAACATTTTATCTGCTCATACTACAGTATGTAAATCCAACTAATGTATGAACCAACACGAGCATTCAGACTAATACCTTGTTTCCTGTGTGTCCTTAGCTTCTCCCAGGAGTACTCCACTTTCAGGGACTGATTCAACCACCAACTTTTCAGGGAGGAAATAACATCAGGGAAAGCACTTAAGAGAAAACATGCCACTTAGTGAGCCAATTGTGATATGTGGAAACATGCAATGCCACCTATGCAGTATTTCCAAAAAGTGCTGTTATTAACTATTCTAAACTTAGTCCTATTCCATGGCAAAACAGTTTCTTACTCTGAACAGTGTAAAAATTGAAAAATTGTATGGGGTTTTGTATTTACTGCTTCACATTGCTTAATTTGTAAACTGAAAGGCTAAAATTACAGCTAATTTTAAAATTGCACCTAGAGTTGTGGCAAAGTCATTTCTGATTAATTTACTATAAGAAAAACAATTTTTCACACATATATATTACCTTTATCCATAAAATAAACAGTTAGCATCATTTTACTGTAAAAGATGTTAAGAAAAGAATGACCCTACTCTCAACCCACTCCCTCTACGCTCTTCAGCAACACTGGTGGCAAAAGCAGGATGAAATCTGGCCAGCAAATACCTTAAGTCTGCAACATGCAAATTAGACCAAAACCAATACTGCAGGCACTGTCACATGTATTTTATTTATAAAGAATCACAACTAATTTTTTTCTTTTGTTTTTTAATACTGCTTGCCTATGGGTTTTTTAAAGTCAAATTACAGCATTACACTGTTACAATATCAACAGTATGTCAAGATACAGGAGCTTATGAAAGTGAATCTCTTGCCATTTCTGCATGAAAAATAAGTGCTGTAGTTTCCCAAAACACCAAAGTCCTTTATACCACCTATTTAAGAAAACTCCCAACAAGCTACCAGAAGAAAACTGAAGGTCACTGCTACTGTAAAACTAATCAGGGTGTATTTTCTCATTTGCTACCAGGTAAGGGAATTTTCTTTGTAATTATTATCTTGAGTGCCTCTTTAATTTCCTTTCCAATGTTTTTTGGCAGAAATCCTTACAGATGCAAGACACAGGGAACACATAAGAGAAAAACATGCATTTTGAAGTGCAACAACATACTCCTTAAATAGTCTGTCCGCCAATTTTAAATTAACTACAGGAAGACCCAACAATAAACTTATAAAAGAAAATCAGATTTCAATAATTGGTCCAAAGCAGCTCTATTCTAGCCTTGTCTTCATTTGTTTTTTACTCATGGTATTAGTGGATATAAAATGCACCTGCAGGCTGAACGTCCTGCGACAAAACTATAAATAATGACTGCAAACCCATGAACTTGACCAGTGTGTTTGGAATTAAGTTGCATTGACTGCATTCTGCTCAGGAATATCTGTATGACCAATGGAGTTAAATGGCATTTTAATGAGTTATCAGCCTCTAATAATCTTTTGAGCCCTGCCAAGTTCAGCCCAAACTGAACAGATCAATGAACTTCTAGCTGAGCCCCAGATCAAGACTGTGATTTTGGACATCATGATCACATACTTTCTACACTATAATTGGGTGGGGGTGGGTGGCTCTGTCAAAACAGAAGTGTGTGGAGTGAAAAAAACCCTCTTCTTACCTGTTGCTTAAAATGTAAGAGAATAAATGACTGAGATTTAGAAGAAATAGGGCTGTTAGACTGGAAGCAGCTGATGACAGTGGTGCAATTGGAGCTGGGAGAAAGAATAAAAATAACTCATGAAAATGTGGCAAAATAAAAATAAAAAGCTACTACCTGGAGTTGTAACTGTCAAAAAGAAGTGTGACAGTGTGGCTTGATAATTCTCAGATTACTGGATTCTTTATCTCTTGGGTTCTGTATCTATCTTTCTCATTCAACTGCCAGCCCTTCCCAGCAGTTCCTCTTCTTGACCTCACAATCTATGAATAAAACACAGTTTCAGTCTTGCACCCTGTCATCCATTCATCACTCTGCTAAGTCCTTTTGCTGGCTCTGCTTCCCAATTTATGCATCGTAAAATTCTGTACACGTTTAACAGAGCAGCAATTTATAAATAGCTTTTATTATACAAGGCAGGCTTGATGCTTAAACAGGAGGCCAGAGATACTGGCACTTAAACTTTTCCATTCTGCTGTTTCTCCCAATTTCTCATAATTAGCCACCCTCACAGAATGCTAATGTTGATTTGTAATTATCTTTTCTGTTTGATAAGCCTACTTCTTTAATAGTGGCCAATACATCCTTTTCATATGAGAAATAATAGAAAAATGAAGAGACCAGGCACTTATCTCCTCACCAATTCATAAACCAGCCACAGAGAACCATCTGTAAACAACAAAGCAGGAGTGTTTCTGTGACAGACTGAACCCAAGCAGTGCCACTGAAACAGCAGGTGAAGCAAAGGATCAGGGTATGGATTTCACATCTAGAAACCACTTCTGTGTACCAGAAGATGACAGCCTTCTTGCAGCAACTATTATGGCTTCTTGCCAAAATCAATTTAAGCCTGCCACTTTTTTGGAATAAAGGAAAAAAAAAAAGGAGGGGGCTGTCACTGAGGAGATTGGCCAGTGCTGGCCAGTGCTGCAGTATTCTGGAACTGATGGCTCCAAAAACAGGTGAAATCTAAAAATTAGTGTGGGAAGAGAGGTTACACAGCCTCAAGGAACTACAGGGTAGTGGCCACAAGCCAGTAGTTCCCTTTCCCTTGATTAACATTATGCACTGATGGAATACCATAAATAGCTGAATAATGACAAAAACAAGGGAAGGAAGTTGTGTGTTAATGTCTCTCTTTTAAAAGATTTTTCTAACAACCTCTTCCTCTTCTGGCTTGGTTCACTCTCTGCTTTACCAGTTCTTTGTGCAGCTATTGATATACTAGATACAAATTTTCCCCATAGCATAACAACCTTTAACTATGCTTCATAAAATTAATCCAACACTGAGCTTCTAGAGTGAAATTATAAGTAAATGATAGGGAAATATTATTAAGAAATGTAAGAACTCAAAACACTTGTTACTCAATTGCCATTTTCAATGCTACCTGAAAACATTAAAGAAAATTATTATTGCTGAGCACTCTGAGACCAGTTTGTTAAGACACCCACTGATACAAAAAGTTGACCCTGCACTTAAGTATTTAAATCTTTTTAAGGTTCACAGCCCACCCATCCTCCCTTGAGGTATGATCTGACACACAGCCAAGAGAGAAAGCTGTTTAGAGCTCTAACAGCAGAGAAACCCATTTGCTATTGCTCTTTTCATTTGTCCTCTACAAATCAGTCAAGGACCCAAGCTCTTAAAGAAATACTGCTAAACTGAAATCGGCTATTGCTACAACTGCTCAGCAGCAAGGCTGCACATGGAAATAATTCCCAAGGACTGCAAAACTTCACAACATCCCAGTATAAAGACTGATAAAGAAAAGAAAAATATGAAGAGAGCCTGAGAATGATTTCTGCTGAGCACAGCTGGGGCGAGTTGGGGATGTTCCACAAACGTCCCAGGCCCCACTCTCCATTGCACTGCCCTGGACTTGCACATTCCTCCCTGCGGTGGGTGCAGCAAGGTTGTCACTGCACAGCCAAGCAGGGAGACCAGACAGGGCTCAGCAGCAGCAAAGGAGCGTTCCAGCACTGGGAAAGTAGCACGAGAGAAAGCTATTGTAAGCAAGTTTTCCCAAAACTCAATTTCTCTTCTTCAACAGAGACAAGGAAAAGAGAAAGGTGGCAGGGACAGCAAGGTCAAGCATCGCCACGTTCCATTAAAGTTCTCACTAATGGGATTTCAAAGCCTATTGCTCTAAAACGAGGAGCTATTCATGACACTCATTTTGGTGGAAATCAGGACGATCCTCCCCATCAGAGGAACAACATCCTGAAAGCCTTTCCAAATCAAATAAAGAAGGGCAAAACACAAACACTAATTATTTTTAGGAGGAAATTTGTTACATTTAAATACACAAATCACCATGGTTGTGACAGAAAATGACTGGGCTTAGTAACTCTTTTCTAATCAGTTCCAAACTGAGATCATCTACTTTAGAGTGCAGATGTGCAATTCTTTCCATCAAGAGGTCACACATTCCAAAAACGCACAGAATAATATTATATAGTCCTACATTACTTCACAGCTTCGTCCCAATTTCTGTGTGATTGGCAGCACACAGTGAAGATGCTGATGCATCTGTAGTTTACTGCACTTATCAGGCTTTTGAAAAGGCTTCATAAAGTCTTTTCTTCATAAAATCTGCCAGGAGCACAGTCTCTAAACATTCCAGTTTCTTTTTTGAGTGTTTTAATTCTTTTAGGACATGTGAGAGAGATGTATTTATTACTGGTCTGTTCTACTCACTGATATGGCATCCAGTAGAATAAATATCTGTAACTACTCAGCAATACCTTTTGTAAAGCAGAGCATCTCAAACACTTGACAGATATCAATTAAGTCTTGTTATACAGAGACATACCTCTTTTTGTCAAGAGATGAAATAATTTAGGAGAATTTGTCTACAATATTATTAACATGGAGCTGTTGCAGTTGCTATATTCAGAAATCTGTGCACCTGATAACCACCTACGTGGTATTTACTTATTATTTTGTAAATGTTTCTTTCTGGTTTTGAGCAATACTCTACAGGTATGAGGCAGCCTCATTACAAACATTACACTGTAACTGATAAAAACCGAAGGAGATGGAGTCTACAATGCAGATTCCAATAGCAAGGAAGCAGTAGCTGAAATTAATTCCTTACTGAAGTCCTATGACTTGAACAGAATGCAAAGTGCAGCAATTATATTCAAATATGATGAATACCATAATTACAACTTCAGAGATAAGTGGAAATATTTTGAAAAGCAGCAGTTCAACTAAAGCCATATTTAAAATACAGAGTGCTAGACTTTACCTACTACAGAACAGTTTTGGGGGATTAACAATACTTGTATTAGTAATTGTTTATGTCTAACAGATGCTATTTTGGAATTAGGGAAATAACCCTCCCTGTCTAACACACTGCTATTAACAACTGCTCCTATAAAGACACGAAACTTTTATCTCTGAATCAAGGAGGAAGTGCCCAAGTACTTGGAGGACACTTCATTTTTCATCCAAGACCTGTAAAGCTGAAGTCTTCAATACTTGTAGAGAACATCAGTGATTAATACTAACTTTAAAAATAACAGGGAACAAGCAATGAAACCTTTCCAGGTAATTTAACTGCCTTTAGAGGTACTGGAAGAAAGAATTTAGGCAGCTATTCTGCAGGCTTAAAAACAATCAGGAAAAAATAATGCAGTTATTACAAATTTTGATGGGGAGACTGATCATCTATAAATGAAAGCCCTTCCTCATACAATTTTCTTTTTTAAGATGCAGAAAGTAATTGCAGGAGATTGACACTTTATCTTCTCAAGTTACAGGGCCAAGAAGTCAGAAGAGGTTGAAGTGATTTTCAGCTAACATGGTACTTCCAAATGCGAGATTAACAACAGTTATTTCTCAGTTCATTTGTTTTGTTTTCAAGTCACTTCACTATATGCTAATAAAGAATTTCATGACAGCCATAATTCGAAGGCTCTTCATAACTAGCAGGAAATGCCATATCAATATCATCTGTCACTTTGAGCAGGGAAGACAGAATTTTCCAGTAATCTTCACTAAGTATTTTGTACCAAAACAAAAACAGATAAGAAACCTTGTTCCAAAAAGTTTAGGATTTAGTAGCCAGCTTGCAAGTCTGTGTGTTTGAAACTGGCAGAAATGGTAATTCTTCTGTTTAAGCCAAAGCAAAAACTAATCACATATATCTTTCTGCCAGCATGCAGACTTTGATTTCAAAGGCTGCCCTATATGGAGTATACTGAAATTGGTGATAAGAACACAGCTTAGAAAAGCAGAACAGAAGAAGAATGAATGTGAAGAGAGAAATAGGGATACATAGATTTGTTGCACAGCTTTTTGAAGGAGAAGACAAACAAAAGTTTCAGAAAAATGCTGAAGAAAGGACTGTCAGCAGCTGGACAAGAAAATAATGTAAACATTATGTTGGATAGACCCAGCAAAGAAACATCAAGGACTTTCCAAGAGGTCAGGGACAGAAAGGTGTGAAGTACTTGCACAACAAACTATGCTTCTGCAATCATAAGGACAGTTTGCATTACAGAAATAATTATGAAGCACTACCAGAAAGCAAAGAGTGTGTGGGTGTTAGAAGAAAAGAAAAAAGCACCATGTTATACAACTACAACAACAAAAAACCCACAAACACACAAGCCCACACAAAACCTCAGGGATCCTAATTAGACAGAACAGGGCTGACCCATAGTCCTATTTTCTTTCATATATTCAGCCAACAAACTGCAGAGAATTCCAGCAGTAGAATTGACAATGACATTTTAAGTCAATGAGAATCTATTTTACTCTTCCTCCCACAACACAAATGAATAGTAGTGCTAATGAAATTCCACTCCTATTAGAAATTGACAAAACACAATCCTGCATTTATGCCTTCCAGCAAAATTTGCCTTTTAACAAACTCAAACTATTCTGAAACACCCTGTGGTCACAACATGACAAAACAAAATGCCACTCGTTCCTGCACTGCCCTTCTTCCAATTAACTTGACTTTAGTGGACCAAGATAAATTTTTATCTACTGTATTTTATACCTACACGTTTGGATGAATCATATTAACATTTACAATTTTAGTCACAGACTTCAATACAGTCTGGTTATTTAATTCACATTTGATCAACTCTTTCTGAGTGAGGATGGGCTTCTATTCATTACATCAAAACTTGCTTAGAGAAAGGAAAAAACCCAACCCATATGCACTGTTTTCCAGTGCCGTCTTCTTCAAATGCCAAGGAATTACATTATGTACAGAAATAAAAAGAATTGATTGGATTTTGGACCAAGATGCAAAATGTAATCTCTGCATGTTATTATTCAGAAAAAAAAATGGAGAAAATAGTGTTATTTCTTTCTTTTTAAATGAGTTCTCAGAAAGGCTAGATAACCTTTTCCTATTTAATTGTGGTGTGCTAGGAAAGAAGCCCTTTGGATCTCTGAATGAGCACTATACAGAGAAATAATTCCGTGTTTCAGGCAAAAATAGCTATAATATTTATCAAGCAGGAAACAAGAGTGGAAAATAAATTTAAAAAAGACAATAGGGTTATGCTGTGAGCTGCCAGTTCTTACAAGTTAATCAGGGTGTGATCAGCTCTTAATGTAGCACCCCAAAAGCACCCGATGATGTAGCAATGCCTCTCCTTGTGTGGTACTACACAGAAAAAAGGCAGGCAAAAGCTTTCATATTTAAACTGAGCTGCAAGATGGTCCATTAGCCATTAGCAAGTGTGAAAAATTCCATGGCACATCTGTGTCTGCTTGACAAATTCCATTGTGAGTGAAGACCTTTTTTCCACAGTCTCTAAGTTTTCCTGTAACTCTTTCCTTCCAATCCTGAAAAATCATGCACCCCATTGAGTACAGGCAGTAATTTGCTCAACCTGTAAGTTGCCTAACGCAGTATCTTTACTTGCCAGCTCTCCCAGATTTGAGAATTCCAATTTGTATCTCCCAAGATTAGAGACAATAAAGAAATGCAGAAAGGTATCTTCAAAATCCTATCAGTTTTCTTATTTAGCATCTGTTGATGTAGATTTAATATCAACTGGTGTACTGCAAATGTCACCACTTTTAATAAACAGCCTTTTTAGCCATTATCCAAGTACAGACACGTACTGTTCCATCCCTCGCTTCCACATCATCCAGCCACAGACTTCAAGGCCCTCCAAATTCCTTTCTAGAATTTGCCTCTTGAACATCAAGTATCAATGTCTCAAAGATGTCTTAGGCTCAACCTAAACACAGTCTTCCTCAGTCTTTTAGTACTTAAAAACTGACTACAGTATCTCACCTAGTGCCTTGTCAAACTTATTACTCAAAACCCCGTTGGACCTGAAAGTCTGACTTTCCATTCAAATGGCATAAATAGTAGCATCTCTTTACCATATAATATTTATATAGTAATGGAAATAATACAAAACTTCAATCTCAAATACAAAGCTAGGATCTAATTCAGATCTTATGTAAACTCTAACAGTAAAAATTACTTTTGCGATGTTATTTTCAATTAAATGTCCTACTGTGCTGAAACAGCACAGCTCATTCTGAATTCCAAGCAGCAAAGATAGCCAGCAAGAAGCCAGAGAAGCTTTGTGTTAACTACAAACTCACTGGCAAAGATCATGTTCATATGTGCTTAGTACTATACCACTATATTTACTGCAATACAGCAGTTCCAAGATCAACTGAGGAAATCCATTCCACATAAAATCATTCCACAAACATACAATAGACACCTTGGCCACTGTTTACAGCTTTTATTACCTGTAGAGGCTATTACAGCCCATTATTCCAGTATTCCTATCTTTTAGAAAGTCTGGACTCTCCAGCTCCTGTTAAAGAGAAGAACTTGCAAGTTTTGGCACAGCAAGATCCATTATGTTGAAATTTTAAATAGGATTTTTACAGACCTTCAATGATTGGAAGAGAAACAACAGCCACTGAAAGACAGACATAAGTCAAAAGATGAGTTGTATATATATTTCCACCTGCTGGCAGAAAGGGTTTACACAGCAGTAGTATGCTTCTACAGTGGTTTAAGTCTGGAATAAATCCAATAAATCAGTAGAACTTTTTTTTTAGGTTAAAAAATAACACAAAGCAGCATTATCCTACAATGTCACTGGTACAGAATACTACAGACAGTCTGCTTTTGAGGAGACTGTACACCCCCAGGTCTGGGGGCATAATATTAGTCTAACTGATGTTTACTTCTTTATGGGGCTTTTAATTAACAACTGAATGTTACCAACATGCATGTCAGCTTCCCAAAACTGTGAGTAATAAGCTGAAATTACTAAATGCACAAACATGTTATGATGGTGTTAATCAGGTCTGGTGCTCAGCAAAGTGTTTGTCAGTTGAATGTTTATTTGAAATTAAAAGGTGTTCTGAGGCAGCAGTCCAAGGAATGAGCTGTGTTCACCACATGCACCACAGAGCTGCCACAACATGGAACCAACTGTTCACGTTTCTCCAGAACTGATAGTAGAGAACCACGATAAAGATGCCAAAAAGCCT
This sequence comes from Climacteris rufus, assembly GCA_013398175.1. Classification (NCBI taxonomy): domain Eukaryota; kingdom Metazoa; phylum Chordata; class Aves; order Passeriformes; family Climacteridae; genus Climacteris; species Climacteris rufus. Next base: position 899,212 of record VZRZ01006336.1, on the reverse strand, counting down.
CCACTGTCTATAAATAGAGAGTGAGAATTAACCTCTGTTCTCCACTACATCAGCCACTAGAGGATTTCCAAGTACAGACAGCACACTCCCAACCTCACTTGGTGATTCTTCCACACTGCACTCCAGGCTTTCATCTGACGCCACTTTGGGTTCATAATTAATCAATGGTTTTTATCAACTATATTACCTGCAAGTTTAACCTTCAAGTCCCAAGCAATGTGAGCTAAAAACTTCATGGAACAGGAGAAACCGCATAATCTCTACTGCAGGACTGTTAAAGAGGCACGAAGAGACAAGTTCACTAGTCAGCAAACACTAACATTCCACAGTCCTTTCATAAAACTTAGCTGGAACATTGAAAAGTCTGCTTTCCTCTCCCTTCTGATCTTGATGACATGTGTGACAAGGCTGTTTTCAAACATACTTTTAAACTCAGGTCCATAAAAAAAACTTCTTGAAAGATATAATACTGCATTAACACGTGCTGGAAAGCATCTAGCCTTTGTGCTGCCCCCTGTATCTATAAATACACTGAGAGCAACATGCAACTATCAAACAAATACAAACTTCCTCCAAGAATGCTGAAAATTTTATCTTTGTCATCAATTGATTTATCTTTGTCATCAATTGAAGTCTTTTGTCTTTGCGCCAGAATATCATCCTATACAGGTATATAGTAAAACGTGAAAAAATACCAGCTAATATTTTCACAAAAGTTTAGTGCCAAGAGAAGAAACGTTCAAAACAAGAAGTACTGCAATCCACTACAGCATTATGAAGTCAATTTTCTGTCAGCTGTCAGTTGTGATCCTCTACAGATATCTTAAGGAGAAGAAACACTTCAGGAAAGCAAAAGAATTATCATACAATAGGCTACAATTTAATTAGAAGAAAGAACATGCTGAAGATAATGTCAACAAAAGGCTATGATTATGATCATTTTAATGAGATAAATATGCCCTCATATCCCCAATCAAAAATGCCCGAGATCCATCTTGGCAATGGTAGGAGTGGCAAGAAACAAAGTCTCCCTTTCTACTGACGTGGGCGATGCTAAAGCTACAACAATTACTGGAATTCCAGTCAGGAAGGAGAGGAGGAACAAGTGATGCTTTTAGCCTCTGAGTCAGATCAGGGCACGTTTCCCTTCTGTTTCTGAATGCAGTGAAACATTCCAGGGAAACAATCCCTGCCAGAACTCTCATGGGACAACACATCTCTGCACTTGTTCATGCGTAACCCTCCAGATGGAGGAAAAATTCAGCTTTAAATCCACAATGCAAAGAGGACTGTTTTATTAGAGTTTAAACACTCTTGACTTCACTATGTAGGTATTTTAAGAATCCATTTTAAAATTCAATGAAGTCATCAGGCTTTTAACAGGAAGACCCTTTACTTAAAGATAAAAAGATAAAGATAAAAAGATAAAAACGTCTCAAAATTTTTACTGACAATTTCCAACAAGTTTCTACAGCAAAGCTGCAAGTCAGTTTTGGAAGACTTGTTCCATGTACATCCCTGTTGAAGCCCAGCACCCGTTTATACACCACATATAATTTTAAGGGGAAAAAACCAAACAATGATTACCATAAGACACAGATGTTTAGAATGGAAAAATAATATTGAAGTTACAAGAAATCCATAAAGTAGCAAAAGCCAAATAAAATTGCCTGTCCTCTTTTAAAAAGTGCACTTTTTAACACCTGAAGGAAAAGTTAAAAACACTCACCATGGGATGGTGCAGCAGCCAAAACTGGCTGCATTTCAATTTCATCTGTATCTGTTCTGTGAGGATATGTTTCTAGGGGAGGCTTACTAAGGAGCAAGTATTGTAACATTTTTCTAATCTAACATGTTATATTGTTCAATTAATTTCATAATCTAAATTTCCTTTATCTGCTTGGAAAGCCCTTTAATGGATCTAAATAAAAGGAGAAAAATTGTCTAATATTTATGTCTTGTCAATTCTATATAGATGTTGCTGTAAATGTAAATCAGGAGATTGGGTCTTAAAGTTTTATTCACTGTAGTTTTAATAGACCATGCCAATATTACTCCAGTATAGCTAGGGATGTCTCCAAGAATACTGAATATTAAGAAGGCTTACCATGACTCTTGCTATAAAAGTACAGATTAAATTCTAAACTTTCAATCTCCTCATTGGATCCATATGGAGAAATTTGGTATGGCATCTGGCAATATGCCAGCAAAGATATGACAGAGGAGCTGCATCACGTGTTTGACCAGAATGGAAACACTGGCACTCAGATCTCAAGGATCAGAAGTTACATATTTGTTTCCAATAGTAATGTGAGCAAAAATGTACAGCTCCACTGATAGGTGTACATTAGCATGTTTCCACATGCATATCCCAAATACACATTATGAGTCCTTTGGGTCAGAAAAGCATCCAAGTTTTGAATACTAATGCATTTCAGATGAAGCAGTTTATCTCTGAGCCATGAAGCAGAAAGCAGGGCAGCACACAATGATGTATCATACACACTGCAGCTACGCCTAAGGCCACTTTTAAGGCCAACCTTACCCAGGTAATTCAATGAAATTCTACTTCACACAGATAAGTACTTTTGCAAGAGATTTTGCTAATAAGCAGGTTATTTGAACCATGTCTACTGTATTCCACCAGTTCTGATGCTCCCTAAAGTGAATTATAATTTATTAAACCACACCTGATCAAACCATAAAATACTATTTACAGCAATACAACCCATCTTCTGTTAGTGCTATGTAGATGCACAGTGAACTGAAGGAAAATAAACAGCCACAGCCTGCTGCCTGTCACACCACTGCTGCAGAGCACCAGGATTGCTCCTGCTGATGTCATCTTTGTTGGAAGACCTGAGCATGTAGGGAAGCAACCCCAGCATCACAGTGGCTCATCATCCCCATCATCCAGGCCATCCTGGGTTAACTGAAGGAGCTCAGCTCTCCAGCTGCCATCAATAAACCATGGTAGGTCAAAGCAGCACTGGGACAAAATCCCCATGCTTTCAAACAAGTAACCATTTTAAATTAGGAATTAAGTGATTCCAAATTTCCCTCAAGAAATATAAGAAATTAAATTCATACATATTGGACATAAGTATCCAACATTTTTTCTTAAATCTATTCAACACCACCAAAGGCACTATAATTGTGTGGATAACAATGAAGGCAAAACTGGGACTCGTCAGCAATTCTGGAATGTTTGTATGATCATTAACTAAAGATAATCATGTAGAGGTAAATTCTCAGGCACACAACACAGAGTTATTAGACTTTGTTTGTAAACCATGTCATGCAGAGACAATAGCAAAACTTCACATTCAAGATAAATAGATTTGGCATAAGATAAACCAGATAAAAATAATTTCCAAGGGCTACAGATGGAAATTCCCTAATTAACATCTACATATAATGTACACTATATGGAGGGGAAATTCCTTTCTAAAATAACTTAGCTCACATTTGTTTGTGCTGCAAATGCTTATAAAACAAAATGCTGTCTTTGGATAATTTGAGTATTTGGGTCATAATCTTGCACTTCCCGTGTGACAAAGAGTCTTAACATGCCCAAGTCTTAATTTAATAAACTTAACTACATACAATGTTCTTAAAAATAGCTTACTCACAAGAAATATCAAGCACATTAAGTAAGAGTTTGATTAATGCATAGTAATCCATCAATTAAGATGAATTCATCATTGTTGATCACTCCAGAAAATATGGTAGAAACCCAAAATAAGCAGTCATAAATCTACAAGCTATGAATTAGGGAAATAAAATTAATTACAAGGGGGGGAAAAAAAATGTTCCTAACAGCTTAAAAATACCCATTCTGGATGGCTCATGTCTGAATTCTGGCAGCCTGGAACACATTTCAAATCAAGTCAGCTCAATTTTGTATGTTACAAGCAAAACTGACCATTTCAATCAAAATCACAGTCTGGAAGTATCTACTTAGTATTAATTTCTGAAAAGGCACTTATTTTTAATGTTTCACAAATCATTTCTGGGCAGCCATGAGCTAGAAGCTTTTATGCCAAATTCACTTGCAACAGCATCTTCATAGAGGGGCTTAAAAAAAAAATCTTATGACACTTATTGTAAAGCAAATACATTACCTCACTTTTTGAAATGTTCACCTTTATAAAAAGTAACCTTTTTCTTAAATGACATCTGTGAAAATGCCACTAACAATATTTAATTAATCTTTTATTAACAGTTGAGAACTAATACACAATTTTGAAAACTACATGTATGGAGGAGATGACATGCTTCCTCTCTAATCCAGATTCTCTGTTTACATGACCAGTAATATCTGCAATGGCAGAATTGAGCCATGTCTACCACTGCTCCAGTAAGTATTCATTCTGCAATGCTCCTTGTCTTGTGAGAAGGCACTCTGTCTGTTCAGACCTACTCCTACAGACAATCTAATAAAACACACTGGAGGATATAATCAAAACAGTTCTAGATAACCAATTTTTGTGGTGCAATGACTTTCAGAGTTATAGGTATTAAAAAAAATATATGCTGGCACAACAGAAATGGTTACAAATTCTTTCTCCTGCCTGGAAAATACTTCTTTTCCATAAACAAGCAGTACAATAGCTACTTAGTTTTCATGTAACCCTAACTAAAGCAGACTATTATAAAGTGTTTTTTCAAAGAAAAGTCTTCACATTCAGACAGTATAATGTTACTCCCACTGAAAGCCACAGAAATGCTACTGCTGACCTCAGTGGGAGTATGAGCAGTTACAAATGGCTCCAACTTTCCAGATTTTCCACCACAATGTCTATCGCACAAAAATGCAATTCTATTTCATCATTAAAAGCCACAAACCAATAACCAATCAAAATAAACCTAAAACTGCTTTAGAAGTGAGCAGTCTCAGTCAATGAGCTGCACTTGTAAAGAAACTAGCCAGCATTCTTTAGGGCTGACAAGCAATAACTTGAAAGCACCATCATTCTGAAAATGTATGGCACTCCTGATTAAGGGTGACATACTCTTTAAAAGGAATACAGAGAATACCTCACTTCTGAAATAAAGAATCAGTCTTACTCATGAACTCTGTAAAAAAGACCTTTGGTAATGATAGCACAATTAGTATTTTTCTTCAGTCTAAAAGAAGCAGGAAGATTTTCAAAGCTGCACATTCCTTCAGAAATATACTGCAGAATACAACAGATACATGTTTGCCATGTATCCACAAACTGCATTTCATTTGATTGCCTGCTCCCTTTTATCCTAATTTTGAACAAGTAGTGAGGCTGTTTGGTAAGAGTTAACACCTAATTCCTGTAGCTTTATGAGTCTCTTTCACTCCTACAATAATTTTCCTTTGCTCTAAATACTGCAAATTTCACCTCAGGCTGACTATTATAGTGAAAAATCCCCTAAGAAATCTCCCACCTCTTCTATATTGCTTAGCATATTCAGACGCAGTAAGTTTCAGTTATGCTTGTACTGTGTAAACTATATTTCCACCTTCCACCCAAAAATCTACTTTCCCTAAAACAAATTTAAAAGGTGACTAATAAAAGAAATGAAACCTTTTAAACGTTTGAATTATTCAATAAATTTGATTCATTTAGCAACTATAGCTGTCTTTTGCGTTTAGTCATTTAAGAGATCAGCTTTTTTTAATTATGTTCCTTTATACCAATACAAATGACTTCTCTTTGTGTAAGGAAACTTCTGTCTGGTAAGTTCTCAGGAATGACTTCCCATATCAGTGAAAATCATACAAACTAATAAATTGCCTGATCTTTGACTGCGTTGACTGTACTGTTCTGACAAGAGCCTTCCACTGAAAGCAGGGAGGTTCTGCTGCAGAAAGGCCCACATCCCACCACACACACAGGTAAACCACTCGATTTATAACTGTGCTGCATTCATGTGCCACAGATTCCTGCACAGAGAGCTCCAAGAACAACCCCAAATGAAGTGGGTACAGCTGAACACAAAACTGAGGGGCTGAGAATGGACAGTCAAGAGATGGGAAATCAGTTCACCTCTTGTCTCAAGTTAGACAGCAGTAGAACAAAGTATCTTCAAAAGGCACATTTATAACGTTTGGAAGCCTTATTATTAGCTTCGTTATATGCAGTTGATTATACAGACATTTGTTTTTGTATGGTGATTTGGTATTCCAAGTAGGCTAATTCAAACTCTTGCATATTTTAGCCATACTGAGTTCAAAAGTCCTTCTGTTTGAGAGAAAGGTCACTACAGGTTATTACTGCAAAATGGATTTAGCCTTTCATTGCTTTATTGTTGGCTGAAGAATGTCAACTGTGGGACTATTACTTTTTTAAGCTGTATTTCTATTTATTGTCCCAGACAATTTTGCTTTCTAGATTTCATACACATGAACACATGTAATAATGAAAGAAATACAAATACACGTAAGAAATTTTGGCAACTCTTACCACCCTTTCAGGCGAGTTGTTAGGCCCCTTTCCTTGTTCATAAAGCACAACTCAGTTATGGATATCCCTGGAAAACACAAGAGGCAGATCAAACTCTGAATAAACTCTGTAAATAGTGTGACTAATGGCTTGTTGACCTGAGTAATGGGACAACTCTAAATACAACTCACAGCCCAAACACCTGCCAAAAGTGCACTGCTATCCCTGGTTCAAAACTGCTTAAATCAAATTTTTCATCAGTCTCTAGAGTTCCTAGTTCCCAAAATCAAAGTTCACGGTAGAAATTTCTATCTGGTTTGAATGCTCTACTATGTGGAAATGTTTCTGCTGAAATCTCTGGATCACAAAATCCAAAACTCACTTGTTTTATGTGCACAGTAATGCGACACAAAAATAGCCAAGATGTTTCTCCTTATTTCCTCTTTGTTTAAATGTATTCTTTCCTGTATCATACACCTGATTTCACTGATTTAACAAGAAAATATTTTCCACAGAAAACAAACATATATGAAGTTATGTGGAAACTGGAGCATTTTTCATATCAAGTTAACAGTAATACAATGTGTTCATTCCCAGGCAACACAAACACTGTTCTTGGGCTACATCTTACCAAGTTTTGATCAATTTTTTCTTTGTGTTTAACTCCAAAAAATCATAAATCTCCAACTGTTTTACCTGCCTCTCTTTCCAAGCGAGACATACACACAGTTCCATAGGTATCCTGCAAGTTGGAAGTCACACTTTCAATGGACAACACTATGAGCCAGCAGCGCTGGGGGATGCAGGATAGAAGAGGACAAATTTTCTTCTAAACATAATCTAAAAACCTTTAGATCCTAAATTTCTCTACAGAATTTCTAAGTTAAAAACAAGAAGGAAACAGAAGCTGGAATGGTAGTACCATAGAATTCTTGATTATCACTATATATTGGGCATACACAGAGGAATATATATGATACATACAGGTATATATATTATATGTATGTCCAAGTGTAGCTATACCACTACAATGCCAAAGCACCACTGGCCATTGGCCCTTCTACTGCTGGTTACACTGGATTTTGAAGACAATCACACTGATATAGAGGGTATCCCTTTACAGCACTGATTTAAGTAATGAATATCACAAATCATTAGGAGTCATTTTGTTGGGATTTTTTTTACTGTTCTGGATGAAGTGTGCTCATGCACAAGGCCTCACCTGAACCCACTAATACCAGTGAAAAAATGACTAACAGTATGTGCACTCACTGGGAAAAACAGCTTCTTCTATCAGAGAAACTTTTCAAAGTGATCTAAAAAATATGAACAAAACTACCTGCAGACTGCTTTTATGAAGGAAGACTTGGGGTTGTCCCCCAGTTCTTGCAAGCAAGTCAGCATTTGGCTGCCTCTCAAAATCCGTATATTCTCCCCACGTGTTGTCACCTTCCATGGTAAATTTTATGTTTCATTTCATAATTTGCAAGTTGTAAGACAACACTATGACTTAATACAGTAATTCCAGTGACTTTAGGATGACACGATGAAAATTTAGCTGATTAGGAAACAGGATGCTTTATTTATCTTCAACTCTGCTAAGTAAATGCTTTTAAGTCCTGTAGAACAAAGGAGAAACCACATCACAAATATGAAACACACATGCAAGTAGAGCACGTACATGGAAATTCAGTTTGTCACAAAATAAAATTCATTATAAGGGTTGTCACAAAATAAAATCCATTAAAAGGCTCACGTTGTTCCAGAAGCAGCACTGAGGGAGATGGTATAATCATAAAAAAAATGTGTTGAATCAGTACAAATCCAACCTCAGGCAAGAATTTTCCTCAAAAGTTTCATTTTTATTAGCAATTCAGGCTTTGCCTGGTGAGCAATTCAATCTGGAGGTCAGAAGCAAAATCTTGCCAATGCTTGCCCTTTTAAAAACATTTTTCCAAAGAATAAAATGAACACACAATTTCCTCTAATTCAAAAGAAATGCAAACAGTAACAATCAGAAATAGTATTAAACAGACATCAGCAGGATAATACTACATATTAAAAAATGCCCCTAGTAGCTTGAAGAAGTTTCAAAACATTGCAACAAATCCTAAGCTGCTTCTAAAATTATTTTTCATTAAATATGGCCATTCTGTATGAGCCATTTTAAAAGCTTCTCCTCTAGAAAGTGGAAAATTGTGGCCTGTTTTAAAAGAAGTAATTAATCAGTGAATTTCTTAATGATGATATAAGAAAAACAGAAGTTGGCAGCAAGCTGATTTAAGCTTTCAATATAAATCAAGATATCACTTGAGCTACAAATCTGGATGCCCTGCTACCTACACATGCCTGTAAGACCTAGAAAGAGCTCAGGAAGAAATTATAATTATCTATAACTTACATTTATGTATGTTATAACTTCTTCTCTTTATGAGCAACATAGCACAAAAAGCATGTTCAACTTTCTGTTAATTTACACTTGATTAAAAATTCATCTCTTTTCAGAGCATCTGAAGATGCTCCTAGGAAGATGAAATTCAAGCCTACTGTAAAAAGATCAGACTAGTGCAATTCTTGATAAGAACAATCACCTACTATTAAAACAGAACCCAACCTTTCTGCAATGTCATATTCTTAAAATTGCAAGGGGTGTGGATTCAGTGTGATTTTGGATCTCTTGTACACTACAGCTGAGCAAAACGTAAGTCAAGCAGCAGAGCAAGAGAACAAGCTTTCCAACCTCCGCTTGCAACCTTGTTTAAAAGTTTAGTCTGCCAAATTCCAGGTCCCAGAAAGTCTGAATTTCTCAGGAACCAAGCCAACCTTGAAACTACAGAAGTAGTTTGGAGTGGAGTTGTATTTTGAACTCAAATCAGTATCATGGCTGAACACACAACAGTAAGCAGAGAAGAAATGAGGGAAGTAGAGTCTGTCATGAGCCTGAACAAGCTTCTTTCTGCCAGACAAGAACTAACGAGTCTCTACTCTGACTGCAGTAAGGACTCTCATAATAAGTCTCTTATAAATATTCAATAGACCCACCATAGCAGCAGCTCCAAACAGAGTGAGGGGTGAAGGTCTCTCAAAGAGCAGCTCTAAGCACAACGCAGCCAATTCTGACTGGAACCTTATGCTGAACCAATGCCAGCTGACAAGGGCATGACCTTCTATTGATGCTGAAAATGATGACTTGGTTCAAAAATTGTTTCGTTTTGCTGCCACAAATTTAACAGCTCAGGCTTTGTCCCCACGAGATAAGTAAAACATGCTCATTAGGTAACCTGCTTCTAGAGAGACAGGACTTTAAACAAAGGCTAAGCACCTTTATTTTAATATTACAAATATGTCTTCACGGTGCTTTAATGCAGACCAGTTGTTGAGGTGCAAACTGAGCACAGCTCTCCCACTCCCACAACTGCCACAGGACATGTTCTCCACAGGAAGACTGCACTGATGGAAGTTACAGGTAACGTTAAATATGTCATCAAAAAGCACTGAGCAGAAATACAGCTCAATTCACCATCACAGCAATTCTGAGGCTCTTCAAAAATGTGCACAAATAAAAGGAAATAATTTTCACTTTGTTTATCCAGTCTAGCAGGCAGGACAATTATGAATTATTTTAGCAACTTCTTTCAGCTTGTCCAAAATATTTACTGCACATTGTTTTCATCTTCCTAGTTACAGACATGCCAATGTCAGACAATATCTGTTACAATCAACTTGGATTTACTATTCCTACCAGCTGTCCTAAGCCTAACCAATAAAGAAATATTGAACAAAAAAGGGGATGAGAAAAGCTGAATGCCACAAAGATAAACAGGCAGTTATTTCTTACTCTGAATGCAGTAAGAACTCCAGAGGCCAAAATGTTCCAGCTGAGCTAACTATGGCTTCCTGCTGTTGTTACCAACATGGTACTGTAGAAAAGTAATTGCAAATATTATCCAAAAGTACAAAATAGAAACAAACAAGATAATGGAGGAAACATGTATCTACTGGCAAAGACAAAACTCATTACAAGATTATGTTCAATATAAGTCAATATGCTTTGAAATCAGCTGTATAAAGTGACAGTGGAAACCTTTAAATTTGAATAAACCTCTTAAAATTCTTTATTGCACTAAAGGCAGAAGTTAGACCTTAAATGTTAATTTAAACAGACACAATCAAGTTGGTTAAAAAACACAAACCAGAGTCACATAACTGCAGCTGCTAATGGTGTCCTCAGACCTGCAGCCACACCCCAGCCTGACCCATCCAGCTGCCCGTTCACAGCCAGCACGGGCACGGGGACATTCACTGCTGCCTCATCCCCACTGGTGAGAAACATAAAGGGACTTTGCCTTGCAACCCTGGAACTACTTTCTGGGTTTTGCACAGCAGACACAGAAGAGCTGAGATTGGAAATACCACCTTCAGACCCTCCTGCTCAAAGCAGAGTCCTTTTGAAGAAGTTGCTCAGGATCTTTTCCAGTCAGGTTTTGAAAATCTCCAGGAACGTAATCTTCACAATCTCTGGCCAACTTGCTCCAGCATTCAGACTGCACTGAACAGCAAATCTGTTTGTCAGTTTTTGATTGAAAGAAGACTCCTCCACTTTGTACCTATCAGTGTATGAGGCTGTGCTGCCTGTTGTAGTATTCTTGATCAGCGCAAGCTGCTTAAATCAATGAGCTCCAAAAATGACAACGAGATGTATAACCATGAAATTTATTGACCATGCCTGCATGCATTAGTAATCACACAGCATGGCCTCTGGGTCCAATAATGCAGAGAGTTGGATTCCTTCATCTTCCAATGACTGCTCTAAATTCCCCAGTTACACAAGGACACACAAAACAAGCACACTTTTTTTCAGTCCTAGATATTACACCTACTTTAAACCCGTTAGGTTTTGTGTTGTTATTGTACATACTTGGTAAGTTTCTCTCGATTTCATAGTATCAAAAGTATTCTAAATAATTTGTTTCTCAGAAAATCTACTATGAACACTACTCACCTCAAAAAATACATGCAAAAACTGGTTATTCTGAGGGGGATCTGGGAGAAATCTGGATGAACTCAATTCTCCTGGGATTTCTATCAGAAATCAGTCACTTGATTTCACGTGAAATGACAAGCATGCACAAGCATACTTTTTGTTCTCTTTTAGAAAAGTCTCCAGTGACATTTGCTGTAAGAAGGACAACGTTAACAGCCAGTGAAATGTCAAAGGTTTCCCAAGGAGAAGTCAATTCTGTTCGTGCTTCCACTCTTAAAACATGTAATACAGGTGTACCCAGTCAAACTACACCTATGTGAAGAGAGAAATAAATACCAGTTGTTAATCACTACTATTAAAACTGTGCAACTGTTTCATTTGTGCATAATGCCTCTCATTTTATATTTTCTAGAAAAAAATGCCCTGAGAGATTTCTTTTCCCCAACAGAATTTTCCAACTTGCTGTAAATGTTTTATATCAATGCAGCTTCTAAACTCACTTATTTTAAAGTACAAAACTGATAATTAAGTCAGCCTATGTCAGGGTCTTCCCCCTCCCCCAGCTTCTTCATTACAGCTATTTTCATTCTGGACTCTCCACACACTCTGTGCACCTGTAATCTGTATCTACATTGTATTAGTAGGATCCTTCTAATTAGATTTAATTTCCTCAAGTGAGGGAAAAAGTGACATGCTAAGCCTGCCAGTTCTTTGAAGAATGTCCTAGAAGGTCAAATAGTGTGTATATAAGGGCTTTGTGATCCCTTTGACACAAGGAAGATAAGGTTGGTCAACATTTCAGATGCCTTCAGTAATGAAAAGCAAAGTAACTGGTATTGATCCCATTCACATCAATCTCAAAATGGTAAACAAAATAATTATATCCTCTGTATAGCAGTCTCATGGGTACATGCAGATATACTTAACAGATTACAGACAGATGACAGCTCATTTAAATCAGACTCTATGTGAAACATTAGTTTTCTTAATTGAGCTACTATGTAGACATTAAAGCTTCTGAAATCTCTATAAGCCTTATCCTTACATGTTCAACCAAAATCAGAAACTTTCTGAAGGTCAGTACTTTTCCTACAGATTACAGCTTCACAGTTTGTCTGCTTCTGAAACAACAGAAATACCTGTATTACTGTTTCTGAAGCTTTTACAGTTCTAAAATATGTTTAGTACTTCAAAGAAAAAATAATCTTAAAAATTTAAAAATATCACTCACTTCTGTGTTAGACCAGTTGTTTTTCCCTAGACTTCAACCTCTGCACATGAAATAGTTGTATTTATCCTGTAATTATTAGTCTTTCCCTCTTTGTGGTACTATGACAAACTACACCCTACATTACCTTATTTTAAGTAATAAAGGGCTAGCAATCAAGGGCTAAAAGGCTTCTCTCTGAGGCCTTGCTTTCTGCATCATTGGTGGAACCACAGTACAGTCCCATATACACCAAATCCTGTCCTACAGCCTCCCCTTGCCAGCTGCATTACTGCAACAGACACATCTGCATTTGGCACCTGTTCAGTTCTTTCACCATCAGGATCAGTAGCCAATTTCTTTGACTAAACACTGCACCTTGCAAACACAGCAGTAATTACTCATTATTGCACAGGTAGTAAGCCTATACTTATATATATATACTTTTATAACAATAAAACCTATAATAAACCAACACAGTCTTATGTATGCTTAAAATGTCTACTGCCAATTATAGGACTTCTCTCAGCCCAATTCTGTCTTTCCTAAAGATAATACTACATAGAAAGGCTACTGCATTTTAAGAAGAGTCATTCTAGTCCTTGAAATATTTATACATAAACTAAGGTACGAAAAATTACAGAATCTATACCCTTCATAAAAGGGAGATTTCTTTGCATTGTTCCCCTGCCTTGGTTATATCTTTAGAAAATTTCAGAACATTTAACTCATGAAACTTTCATTTTCTTCCTATTCCTTTGTGGCACAGAGAATGACCTTCTACTTATTTCTATATTCAGATGGACAATGCAAAGCAAATTTTTCATTTAGGACATATAAAGAGTTAATCCAAAAGAAAGGGAGCAAATGCAAGGTCAAAATAATATGGGAAAGTAAAACACCTTGTAGGGCAGAGTTTAAGACACTAACAGTTCTCTCAGCCAATGTTAAGGTTACCAACATCACCCTCCTACAGAGAGGGAAATGAGAAGAATTTGCTAAATATAGCTAGAACTGTTTGGAAGGATGCCTATCCTTATTTGTGCATTCATCTGTTTAATTGTGGGCAATATAGTCCACTAGACAGCCTGAAGCAAGTGTGGATGTTCAATATTCTCTGAATTATACAATCTCAACTAGAGATTGGCCTTAATTACACAATTTACAATAGTATAAATGGAAACTTCATATTTTGAAACTTCATAGTTTTAACTACCTCCCAACTCTTTTCTCAGGTTTGGGAATATGTTGTCTGACTTCAAAATTGTGTGCAGTTTAAATAAGTATGGTGAGAACGGCCATAGAATTATTGTGTTTACTATATGACTTCAAGGCTTTCACAATGAAATGTATATAAATACTCATATATGCTGACATCAAAAATCAAGTTTTACGCTCAGCTCTTTAGTTTGGTAGTCTGCAGTGACTGACATTTTATCTCAAATTGATCTCTAAGTGCATTTTTAAAATAACTGCAATAATTTAGTCCTTTAAACATACTTGTCAATACATCTTACCAAATTAACCTATATTTGAAAATAAAGCTATAACAACTGCACAAACGTAAAAGACACAGGAAACTTTTTACACCTGTGATCAATCCAAGCTTTAGAAAGGATTCCTAAACCTAAACCCTTGGTTTCAGTGACAATATTGTAAAGAAATATAACGGAATTTAACAAGCACTGGGTGCCTAAATTCCTTTATGAATTTGGGCCTAAATTTCTAATGGATCACTAAAAGTCTCAGCCAAGGTATCAACTTATAAGTATCACTGAGATTCTCTCATATTCCTTTTAGTCAGAATTCAACCACCAATACTCCTTCAACAGAAATCTGAGCAAGCCAGGCTGCAAACCTCATCAGATCTGTGCTACTTGTTAGCAGAAGTTCCAACTGCTCAAGAAATTCCTCAGTGAATTTTCCATCCTCTCAGTAAGGCTTAGAAAAAGTACAATGAAATCTGCAGAGAAAAATTAGAATTTTGCATAGGGAAAAAAGTGTGTTCAAACAGGCAGAAAAAACCCTTTGAAAGCAGAATATCATAATATCTCCTGATCGTTTAAATGCAAACGCTTGGCTAGAACTGTGAAAAGATTAACCTTTATACAATCAATAACATTTAGAGTTTATGTTAATTTTTAATTTAAAAACCAGTGCTAACAATACAAGAATTTTGTTATTGGGTTGTATATAGCTAGATAAGTTACATCAGCTCTTCCAGGAGAGTTAAATGAATATAACAAGCTTCAGATCTGTTTAACATTAGTTCTTCAGTACCTTAAATACTAAAGTTGCTAAAAATCAAAGTCATCATACTGCTTTTGTGCTTCTAAACAGTGGAAAGGGGTTTGTGGAATCAAAAATGAAATGAGGTGGTTATTTCCTTGACTAGACAGATGAGCATGAATTGGGATTCAGAAACCCCACCATCAGCACAGTAAGTAGTTTGTAAAAGTTGAAGATTGTTTATCACCTGCAGGAACATACCACAATGAAACATGGGAAAAAAAATATGTGGTAACCTACAGAGTTTTAAAATTTATGGATAATACAATTCAATAATCTTCCACCGTCACACCACATTAAAAACAGCTCCTTAGCCTCCACCTCTAAAATACTGCCTCAGGAGAGGGAACATGGGTTTTGACTTCCATTATCTTTCAGCCTGCAGTAAGGAAGTGCCTTGGTCCTGAATCAGAACCCACAGGAATTTAGCAAGTGCTATTTCTTCTTGTAGTAAAATCTTCAATATGTAATTTACATCTTGATATGTCATCATTTCTTGGTATTTAACTTAGTAACAGCTTCTCCAAAGTAGAGATTTTATTACATAAATTATGGAAGTAGCAGACTGGGTATACTGGAGACAGCATAAATTTCTGAATCAATACAAAATATGTCCCCAGTAGTAGTTGTTATTCTATGCAGGTGTGTTATTGATTACAGTCATAATGGTCTCACTTTAGCTGCCATCAATAACTCACTACTTGTATTGTCACACTGAATTAAAAAAGAACCAGTCTAAAAATCTGAGAAGTTATACCAGCATGGCATGACCCAGCCTGTGGTGCAAAGAAGCAGAACACTGCCAGTTTAAGTTAGGATTCATGTTTGAGGCTTCACTTGACATTACATTGATTATAAAATAAAGTCAAATGTGATATTCACTCAGGCAGAAGAGTATGTGTCTCAAACATGCTGGAAAACTCTTAAATTTATGGATCCTGCATACAGTAACAGTTTTCAATACCTTGGGATCATTAGCATACATGTACTGTCATGCAAAACTGAATCAAAGTTTTATGAATGGTTATTGACATTTTACTGAACAACTTGACTGAAGCTTCCTTGCATCAGATTAAGAATTGTAGAAGGAATGTTAGATTATTTCAGTCTTCTAAAACTGAATTAATTTATGAAGCATAATTTGACAGCAATATACAAGAGCAGTATACTAACCACAGTCCAAAGATTTGTGAAGTATCAAAAACTTAAGTACAGACAATGGTACTATCACAGCTGTATGAAACACTATAAATGTATAAATAGTCATTTTTCTTTCAAATACTTCAGATTAGACACACAGCAAAAGAACATTTATTGTCACTGGTCTATCAAAATAGGAAGAAGCAGATACAGACATGGAGGACAAAACATTTCTTACTTCCAGCAATCTGATGTTTATGCCATTTTAACCCTCTATAGAAGGCTACCAAAACATTAAGATTAGACATCAAAGGAAAGACCAAAGTAATGTTAAAAACATCTACACCACACTTTGTGTTCTGTACACATATAAGCAGCCCTGTTTTTAAACAATCCACACTATTTTAAGTAAACACTGGTTTTGTGAGACACTTCATTTCCCATGTATCTCCTGTTCATACTAGAGGGACTCTCCTTGACAAGCCCTAATAAAATACCCAACACTGTAAGTCATGCTCATGTCCACCTTTCTCTCCTTATGAGGTCTGGTGTAAGGCTTCCCTCTCTTCCCCAAGAACAGCAAACAGAAATAGCAACTCTTGCAGCAGCAACCTCATGGATTCTACTAGACTGCTATGAGTGATATTATGTCAATACACATCACAAACTCAACTAACCATCAACAGAATTCTTTCAAAGTTCTGACAACTTCACAAAATGATCAAAATGATTTTTCCCCTTGAATCTCATACAATTAACCTCATATGTGAGATGCACAAACAGTTGTCTATAAAAAAAATCCAACCCATCAATGACCAATTAAACACCCACCATGAGCAAGTTCTTCCAAGTTTTAATGAACACATAACACGAACAACGATTACACTGTCTCACTTTCAGCCCCTGGTGTACATTCCTAATTTTGGAAGATACTCTCCATAAACTACCCATATTTGCTACTCAGCAGAGAGAGGCTCACAAAGTGCCAGTTAAAAGACTTGATCGAATCTCAAACTGAATCAGCCTCCAGAAAAGACTGTCTCTATCCACTGTTTTTATTTGCAGTCAGAAGTGGCTGCTTGGATGCCCTTTCTAAATCAGGCATCTAATTGACTGCCTGAAGTTACTGTAGCTACCCCAACCTAAGTGTCACGTCTCAAATTCTCCTTCCCCAAGATAGTCTACACTTTATGAACCATATTTTAAGTCACTCTGCAATTTGCTTTCCTCTGGACAATCTCTGCATGCTCTGCTACTTTGCATACTGTTAAAAAGATTATAATTTTTCCATTTAAAACCTCCAAAAATAAGCCTACCCAATATCACTATATACATTCAGCTCTCATCAAGCTGTGAATCCAGTAGCCATGGACACTGTTGATTAGTGAAACATTGCAATACAGTTTCTTACCAACAGGATAATCCACTAAAAAAGTCTGTGCCATCACTTCTGTCACAGTTCTGAATAGCAGTTGCTTAAAATTTTATCACTACATAAACCACATTGAACAGAGAACATTTACTGAAATGAGAAGGTTCCATGGAGGTATTCCAACTCATGGGTGGAACTTTCACCACCACAGCAGATGAAGAAGAGGCAGTTAAATTACTGGAAACAGTAGCTCCAGTTTCAGTGACTTTACATTGCAATGAATGTAGATCAGTTAAGAAAAGACTTTCTTACAGGAATAAGTCAAGGCAACATCTTTCTGTACAAAAAGCCCCATGATCATTCCTGCTATGATAGCAGAAACAAGAGGGGAAAATAACTAAGCTTAGAATAAAAAAAGGCTTATGTGATAAACAAAGCCCAGATCCTGTAAAGCTACTGCTCAGCACCTCAGTCACTCCATATGGCTGCACCTGTAAGAATTCCTTACAGACTGCTTCATTAGATAATTCCAACTATATCCAACCAGAATCCAGGTCCTTATATCAATCCCCTGGAAAGTCCACTCTCAAGAGTAACTGTGCAAAGGAAGCACTGATGTCTAATTCTAGACTCCTAAATTACTGAGTTCTGAAAGAAGTAAGGAAAATAATAAATATTTTGAGTTTACCGTAACTACAAAATGTCAGGACTTACCCCAAACTTATCTACTCCTTCCCTCTCACTTGATGCAATGTTTAAGCTGTAACTCTTCAGTAATGCATTTCAGAAGACAGTAAATGCTTCACAACTCTTAAATAAACCATAAGCAGCTAAACAGGACCTGTTCTGGAGGACAAAGGCCTTTTGGCAAGGCACTCGACATCAAGTTTCCAACAGCTCATGACAGCAATAACAAGGCAAACAAAATAAATTAAAAAATGAAACTGTGAAAGATACGTTGACAGTGTCCTTTTAATCTTCAGCCAACTTGAGATGTCATGAAAGCACTGAAGCAGCAAAGAGGTGATACTGCTTAGATAGCAAAATCTCAATTCCTCCCTGACCTACAAATCAGAAGCTAATAGATCAGTGGTGCACTGGTGTATATCTGCACAGTATCTCATGGAAACCCTGTTGCAGCTTCTGAGACAAAATGCATGTGCTCCGAGATGCAGAAAAAGCAGAACTATAAATAACATCAACTGAAGCATGCACAGAAGATTTTGACAACTCAGTCAAGGACCTTATGGAAGAAAAATCCCAAATTGTCTAAAAAAGCCATCATATCTGGAGAGATGAAGCATACTGCATGCAGCCCAGGAACAGAAAGGTCTTGCCAGTGCAACATAAACTAGAGAGTGAGACAGAGAGGCACAACCCTGCCCATGTGTTCTCAGTGCATCTCTGGACCTTCCAACTCTGCCAACAGCAGCTTCACCACTACACAAGTGGTGGATGAGAATTACTTTCTTGGGCCACTCAGTCCGGAATCTGTGATCTAAATATCACAATTTTGCTCTTTCTAAATATATAGTCAAAATATATGATGTGTATATTTGAATATAGACAAATATTGCTCAACTTATTCCATGGTAATTAACATCAGTTGATTAGAGAGGATTAAGACTCACAGAATCAGACCAAGATACCCTCCTTTTATTTGCAGTCAGAAGTGGCTGCTACTGCACATACTCAGGGCTCCCAGGTTTTCCTCAGTGTACTATTGCTAATAAACATCAATCTCGTGCAAAATGTGTACACTTGAGAAAACACATTTTAGATAGCTATACAAGTACCCATGGATAATTTTTTTTCTAAGCTAATTCTCAGAGGTCCTGATTTTGAAAGATATGTTTAATCAGATCCCTTGACTTCATTGTGGCCAGTTTCTTGGAATCAACTTTGGCTGTCTCTTATTTGGGTGGAACCAATGACATTTCCATCAGTTTTACCTATATTGGACAAAAAACGTATAACAACAGAACAAAACATGAGGGTATAAATGCAGTGCCAACTTTTACAGAATTTGATAAAATAACCAGTTAAAAAAAGGAATAAAATCAGTAAAGCCAGTCACCTCAAGAGTATAATGGTGCCTTACCTAGTTAAGATTCATTATTTTCAGAAAGAAGCATTTGTTCCAACAATAGTAAGCTCCCACTAATGACAGCACTGTAATAAAAAGTATGTTCCTTTGTATGAATGGGGAATAACTAAATATGAGCATCATTAACCAAACTGAAGTATTTTCTACAAACTATTAAAACATTTAAAAATGCCACCTATATATACATTCCTACTGCGTCTCTTGTACAATTTTTATTCCTAAAATTACCTGATATTCCAAGAAAGGCATTTATTTTGGGGGTCAAAATGTCAGACTGTCCTGAAACACTGGCAATCAATAAGTCTCATCAGGACTCCAAAATATTATTTTGTTTGACCAGTGTGTATAAATTAATGATGAGTAATACATGCTGTCCACTTACCATTAAATGATTAGTCATTTACAGACAACACACCAAATGCCACTTGTAATTGTGACTCCAGAGGGTTGACTGTCAGGCTTTCAGGAGACCAGGCATTACTAAATTAAGCTGTCTGTTCTTAGAATATTGCACAAGACCAGTCACAAAAAGAACTGGATTTACTAGAATTAGTTCTTTCTCCTACACACTATTTAAAAGAAATGTGACCTAAGCTAACAGAGAAGATGTAGACCTCTAGAACCTCAGCAGACTGCACCAGAAGTAGGTTTAGAGTTTGTTTTGCATTGCCTGTGAAATCCAAGGGCAGGAGTGAAAAGGACCAACAGGGAACAAGGTGTACTTGCACCACAGTTTTTTGGGGTTGGCTTTGTTTTACAAAGTTAGCTGAATGAACTAAAACCCACTTCATTAAGTAAGTTGGTTACTTCTTTTTTCAGATGCTCAGGTGGCTAACTGCTTTGCTTCAGCTCACAGGTAGACCACATCCAACCTGGAATTTAAGGGAATACTTCAAAATCTCCCTGTTCTTATTTTAACACTTAAACCCATGATATTGCTAATGCTATTTTCTGAAGAAAATATGTTTATCAAGTTACACGCATATTCTAAATGTCTTGCATTATATAAATAACACTTTTTCTAGAAATATGTGAATGTTAGTCTTAAAAATCTCATTGCTAATTGCCAGGAGAAGCACATGAAGTCTGAATAAGGTAACTGCATACAACACATCTAAAATTCCTTCCCTATCCATACTGGTGTAACCCTAGACCTGTCCTTTTGCTCCTTACTCTGTAGAGACAGAGAAGAAAGTAAAAAATTTGACCTAACTGCTTTGAAGGTAAGTCTGATGGCAATTAGGATGCCCTCACACTTGACAAGATACTGTCATACTCTGGTTAAACTGGAAAGACACAAGCCAAATGTAATCTCACACTTAGCTGCTACAGCATTTGTTTACAATGTTTGTGTCAATGATTTATATTCACACAATAAAATATTAAGAGCAACAAACTATAAACCTGGTAGCACAAGAATTCCAACAGGTTTTCCTTGCAGTGTATCAATTCTGACACTACCCAAGATCCACCAAATGCACTGCAGATATAACGTGTTCCATTACATAAAATCAAACACAGAAGCTTAGTTTTATATAATTGTAATATGCATACAGATGGTCTTCAGGACAAGATACCTAATTTACATTACAGTTTGTACAAAATTGGAAGTATAAGCAAAAGGCAGGAATTTTGCCATTTCTAGTGCACTGTCCTAACTCAATAAAATGGGAAACTCCCTCTATTTGTAGTTCTTACTGGTTCTTCCAATTTAAAAAACTTTCTGAGACTGAAAGCAATTGCAAAGATTTTGAATTCATAGATGAAATTCAAAGAAGGGATTTATTTTTCATCTATTTTAGCCAAATAGTAGGTCAAAACTATGGTTATATTAGCTGAAATTCAGTTATTTATGATGACAGCAACTGTGGCATAAAAAGAAAATCAGCAAAGTCCCCTTTATAAAGATCATCAATGTCAAATAAAATACAATCTACGATCTCTGAACAATACACGAGGATAAACCATGCAGTGCAACTATGCAAACTATTGTTCTTCCAAACCTTGCCTTCCTAATACATTCCTTCAGCCAAGCAATGGGAAGATAAACCCATTTGCCTAATGAGGCATATAATTTAAATATTTCAGACAAGCATTTACAGAGATGCTGCTTAAAATAAATTTAAGAGCCATCCATCCAAATATCTTGCATGATGAAGATCCCAGCATAGCTCACAACTTATTTTTTCTATACAAACTCAAAACTCTCCAGCCCTTGCAGTTAATCACCACGCATATCCTTTATTACTTCATTAAAATCTTTTTTTTCCCCATGGCAGATTTAATAGAAAGCTGCATTATTTTTCTCTTTTGCAACATTTCTAAAACCACTGAAATTTCAGATTTTACTACTGCACCATGCAGTCCTGCACAGCTTTGTAAACAAAATATGTCTAAATTTATGGAGCCTTAAAGGACTACTGTACTTAGCAGACTGCAGCACTCTATCCAAGGAAGATACAATCAGCCAATGTCAATATTCTATCAGTTAGAAGCAGGATTTTTTACCATAAAGCACTCCCATTAATACAAATCAGCCGGGTTGTTTCCCCCCCCCCCCCCCCCCCCCACCCACCTCCNNNNCAGGTCTTCGCTTGATTAAAAAAAAAACAAAAACCTGCTTAGGTTTTTTTTAACACGTTATGAATCACGTTTTGTGCTGTGACCTACCTAAGGCACAACAGTACAGCGTAAAAAGCAAAGTACATGTTATAAGAATTCCCCCTTTCACATACACAAACAAGTGCCTACATGAAAAAAAAAGAGAAAGGGTCTTTACTATTTCATGTTCACTAGAAGTGAACATTTCAAAGAGTTCTTCAACTTCTCCAAACGCCAGATTTTAACCGTGTACCTCAATACTGCATGGAAAGCGCAAATTAAAAAATAACCCCTAACTCTGGCTTTTAAGTCTGTAATGGATTTAACGTTGGGGAAAAAATAGGTTAGTTTTGTTTCCTCTTTGCTACAAAGAGACTCATCTCCTATGCATGCCACAAATAACCTGAGCAATGACTTCCCTCCAAGACAAGAGCTGCCCATCATATTGCAGGATTATCACAATGTTGGTTTGTTTAGGGGTTGCTTGTGTGTGTAGCTTGCGTATGTAATTCAGGCAGTCGCATACATCAACTCCTCGTTGCGTATCTCACAATAAACTGATGAACGCTGTTAAACCTGAACCAGCAACCTTTAGCAAACAAAGAAGTCTAGCCCGCAATCGTGATGTAAAATCATCCCAAAACGTACTACACTCTGCAAGAACCTCTTATAGAAAATAGCCCGGCAACCTCATTCATTCCCCCCAACCCAGCGATCTGCTCACCATCTCCGTCTTATTGCTCTGTCCTCAGCTTATTTTCCTGGCTGCCACTGGCTTCAAGAAGGCGGTGTACCAAAAAAAATAAAAATTAAAAAATGAAAAATAGAAAGGGAAAAACCCCCAACTCTTCAGCAGAACACCGGGCAGCCG
>VZRZ01006336.1:839894-875138 GCA_013398175.1 Climacteris rufus | reverse complement strand
GGTGCCGTGCTCAGCCGTTCGCCCGGAGCTGCCGGGCCCGGCTGGCGGCTGAAATGCCGTGGCTGAGCGCCCGTCAGGTGCAGCGCAGCCAGGTAATGCTGGCACGCGATCCACGTGGATTTGTCTAACTTGACCTTCTCGCCGTTTGCAGTGGTTTGTGCACTGCGATCGTCACCTCTCGGTTTTGTCTTTGATAACCTGAATTGCTTGAGCTTCCCACGCCCCGATTTTATATCTCATTATCTATCCCCTTCATTAATGTTCCTCTTTTGAATAATTTCCTATGTTCATCTCCCCCCCCCAACCATGGGCGCCAGAAATACTGCAGCGTTCCAATGTCCCTGTGCTGTGGACAAAGGCAGTGTCACTCGCCTGTCTCCTTTAAATATTCTGCAATTTATGCATTAAATTATTAGAGTAGTCCAGTTTACAACAGTATTACCCTGAGAGGTCACACTGAAATAGTAACAGCTAAATGATATTTTTTAGGTACTTTTTGCCAGACTAGCCCCATCCCTGCATTCTTTATTTCCAGATGCATTTCTTCAGATTTTATGACATTAAAAACCCAATTTATTGGCCTGGGATCAATCAATTGGGCACATCAGGTTATTTTGTAACTAGTTGTGAATAATCCACTCATTTATTAGGCTACAAAATTTACTAGTAAAGATTTTGCATCATCTAGACAACTGATAGGTACCAAACTGGATCAGAGCAAGAACTCATCTCTAGAAAACTGGTCTGGGTCCCTGATACCTCATCTTTACAGCTGCTTTTTGAGACCTCCCAGGGAAAAGATATTTAATCCATCTAAGGTGTGCTTTATGCATTCCAAATAACATGCATTTTAGCACCTGAAGAACAAACTCTTTAAACAAATGTCTGGACTCTTAGTTTTTGAAACAAACTCAGGACAATTCCACAAGCCTTTCACTAAGCTTCTGCTTGTATTTTAGCTTTCACCCGACAGAGAATATCACTCTTTTAAAGTGGACACAGAATCAGAGCCTGCTTGGGCTCAGACTATTCAAGTTTGACAATGGGAGCTATACATTGATTCCCTAGAATAGCGTCTAAAGCTGTTTTAGGCAGAACAAAAGGTAGACACAAGAATAGAAGGGAAGAGTCTGAATGGCCATCAAATCCAGCATTCACAAATTCTTGAAGTGGACTGGTTTTGTGCAGCCTCCTAAAAGGCTTTGTATATTGCTGTGAACTTATTCTAACTTTCCATACGTAATAAAATAACAAAAAATATTAGTAAAAAACACCATTGAATTTTAAGCCTATGGACAGTTTTTCTTCTTCACCTGGACAAGACTGCTACTAAAGGTAGCAAATTATCATCTGAAGACTTTTAGTGGGTATCAAATACAGAAGCTAAGCAATCTTTGGTCACAGTGATAAGTCTGTACTTTGAGACTCAGAGAGACAGAAAGGACAATACATTACACTTAATGTGCACGCATTTCACCAATTTCAATGTAATGGAGATTTGTATAATTTGTCTACTCAGTCATCAGATACCTGCTTTAAATAACAACTCTGTACCTGAAAGCATAAATACATTTTAGGTTTACATGTCTCAAGGTAATAACTGCAATCTATTATTGTGTTTCAGAAGCAATAGTACAAAGAATGATGATCATATATTCACCCAGTAATTTTCATCAGTAGATCTCAAAAGACCTTGTGAAGGTCAATGTGATCATCCTCCCATTGTTGATGATGGAGGAGAGCATTGAGATGAACTTGCTCAATGTCATACACCAGAGCAGTGCTAAAGCTGACAATTCAGGCTTTCTGCATCCAGGATGAAGGGTTTTGCCTTGCAAGCCACCTACCACATCCATAAGCCCCTGGAAATTCTTTAATTACTGTTCTAGGCCTTGTGTGTATTGTGTTTATCAGTGTAGAACCTGGAAGAGCAGTCCAGGCTTTTATAGTGTTTCCTTACAGGCTTCACCATAAAGCATTTTGTAATTTACAGGCTTCACTGAAACCCTCTATTGCCTCCTGTGAAAAGAAGTCAGAAGTGAAGTTTGAGATTTGGTTTGAAAAACCAAATGTTAATATTTTAGTATGACAAAAAGGTGGCACAGATCCAGTCTCAAACCAAATCTGCAGATCTAGGTAGAATTACTAAATATTTGATTATCAGTTCTGATCATGCTGTGCTAATGATTGAAAGCAAATTTGACATTGTCACTTTGGTTTTCTTCAAGCCTCAGGAAAGCTGTCCTGGCTGGAATTCATCCCATTGCAAGCTCAGGGCTCAGTGGCTTTGGCTCTTCCTGGAAGCGGAGTCTCTGCTGAAGCTGGTCAGGGGATCAGCATCCCACACAGTGGCCTTGTTCTAGAGGGGTCAGGAGCTACACCCAAAGCCACTAAGATTGTCAACAGCCCAGTCCTGGGTGTATCTGTCCTCAGAGGTATGAGCCCTGTGAAGCTCAGATGAGGCATTTAATGTTATTATTTCACAGCTTCATAGAATCATCAAGGTTAGAAGACACCTTTAAGATCAAGTCCAACCATCAACCCAGCAATACCATTGTAACCCCTAAACCACAACATATCTTAAACACCTTCAGGGGTGGCGACTCCACCACCTCCCTGGGCAACCTATTCCAATGCCTGACCACTCTAACAATGACAAAAGATTTTCTAATACCTGAATCTCCCCTGTCTCAGCTTGAAAACAAATATGCTGGAAGCAGACTGAGGCAGCCAAGAAGCAGCTCAGGCACTATGAGATGACTTCCCCCATGCGCTGGGGGACGGCGGGCGGTGTCGCAGCGGCCCCTCACTATTACCGCGAAGCCCCGTTATTTCGGCTTATCCCGGTAATCAGTCGAAGACGCAGAAATAATGAGAGCTGGACTTCAGGCTGTGTTCAGAGCAAGGGCGGAAAAGGGGGGGGAAACCCCTTTCGTTTAATTCTTATATACACTTTTAGAAATCACAGATCATTGGAGAAAATTAACACTTCCGTCTCTAACTATATTGGTTACAAGAAGTGTCCGTCAAAAGGATCTGTGTCCATGGGAAAGGAATGTAAAAAGATAATTTTTACAACAACATAGCTATGTTTACAGAAATCGTCCTTGAGACTGTCTAACAGAGAAAACTAGCTATTTTACAGTGAAAAATGGGCAACACCTCACACACACCTCGCGGCTGGGCCCGGCCGCAGGGCCCGGCCAGGCCCGCGGGACACGACCCGGGCCANCCGGGGGGGCAGGGACAGGGCCAGGTGTCGGTGCCGGCAGTGCCGGCGGGAGGAGGAGCCGGGCCCGGCCCCCGGAGGGGCGGTGCTGCTGCGGCCCGGCCGCGCTCCGGAAGCGGCGCGGGGGACGCGCGGAGCGGCGGCCGTGGGTGAGTGAGTGAGGCAGGGCCGGGGGTCGCCGTGCCTGGCGGGCGGGCTCGGACACTGCCCGGGGGCGCCTCAGCTGCCGCGAGCGGCCGGGAGCTGCCGGGCTCCTGGTTCCGGGAGGGCTGTGCTTGCCCTTCCCGGCCACTGCCACAGCCCCGGCCCTCCCCGTGAAGGAAAGGGCTGCTCCTGAGCGCCATTTGCCTAAGGTTTTTATCCTAAATGTATCCAGCAGCAACTCCAAGGATATTTTCAAGTGTCAGTTCACACCTGTTTTCTTTGGTTATGCGATGACATTTCAGTCCTGCGTGGGTGGTGGCAGGTTGGTACTTGCATCACGTAATTGTAGTGTCCAAGAGTAATACAGTAATTTTTAAAATCAGGTTTTAATATAGGTTCCTTTGAGGGCAAGAAATAGTCACAGAAAGACAGTGGTAACTACTAATGTCTTTTGGTGGTTCCTCACTGAAGGAAACCTAAGAATTGTACAAGCTAAAAATACAATCTTTACCTAAGGAACAAGTCCAGCAAAAGGCTCTGAGTCTGCAGATCCGTGGCCGAGGAGAAATTCGTGCTCTCGGGAAACTGGGCGAAAGGCTGTTTTACTGCACCCTCCTAAATGTTTCTAAAACGTGGTGTGGTGAGAGGTCGTGTTTACTGGCGTTTGTTCCACATGGGAGCTGTACACTGGACCTAATCTAGTAAAATACCAGGGTGAAATTAAGCAGCTGAAAATAAAATTAGCCCGTTGAACTTGGGAATGCCATTGACCTTGCATGTTATTTTCTGGCTTTCGTAACTGTTGTACTTTGCTTTGCTGGTTCTTGCAGTGAAGACTGACTTTTCACCTTGGTAGGGTTACAAACCCTGGGTTAGTTATAAATGGTCTTTATGCAGAGCAACCTGAAAGTCATCAAATTATAGATCCATCTCTTCCACTTCATTTTTAGTTATTAGTATTGCTACAGAAGAGCATGTGCTACGCAAGGGAAGTGTAAAAACGGAACAGTAAAATGTTTTAAAAATGCAGCTGAGACACTTTTCTCTAAGGAAAAAAGATAGATGACTTTTAAGAACTAATCAAGCATCTGTTATTTTTGGTGATTTTAAAGTTCACTGCTAAAACAATCTGATTTCAGTAGCGCAAGAAAATGCATCCAATTTTATGGCCCTTCTATGGGCATTCAAGGACTGTAGTACTTGCTTTCATTTGGACATACTCAAAAGAGACGGTAACATAGTTGTGTACTCTGCTGACCACAAGTTATTGTTGTGGTACATAAAACTAGCAGATTCTGGTGACTAATGATTTTTAGCTGTGTTTTAGACTGCCCCTAAACAATAGTTTTGGATCAATTGAGAAGCAATTGAGATCACTGTGGTAACTGACAGATGTTATTTATGATGCTTCATTTGTGAATACAAAATACATAACAAATGGCTTCATTTTTCAAAGCCTGCTACTGGGAATTCTTAAGGATAAAGTAGTTCTGTGCCAAATTGTGAACTGATTGCTTCTAATCAACCAAATGATGGTAGAACCCTATGAAAAGAACATACACAATCTATCATGTTTGGGTCTCCTGATAGTCCCTCTAAGTGCTACCTTATGCTGGCATGTATCCACTCAGGCTTTTACCAGATTCTTAAAATGAGCAAAACAACACACTGTGCTGTCTAACAGAGAACAGTAGCAGAGAACAAGAATGTTTGTTACTTTAATGTCATTTCCAAATTAGTGGTACCATTTGGAACAGAATGCTTAATTACAGGATGTTTGTGGTTCTTGTCAAGCTGGTTTGTGTGTATTAGGCATAAGTTGGACAGCAAACTAGAAACATTACAGAAATAGGAGATTATTGCTATCATGTCATCCTTGGTAAGTTGTCTTATTGACTAGGAATAAGCAGACTAGAATTTATAAAAGCTTGTTATCCAGAGAGCACTTAAGTCTTCACTGTCTCCACCCTAGAGAGAGGGTTTTTTCCTCCCTTTCTGCAGACCTTGCCATGTTACATAGTATGTATATTCTGGCTTGTATTGCCTTCAAAAAGAAAATCAGAAGGCAAGTGTTGTACCACAACTTAGCCTTTTCTATTTGAACTCTTTAAACTAAGACACCTCCTGCATCTCTAAGGATGGTTCTGAAGACACATTCTGCGTAAATGGAGCTCAAAAATCAGCTTTTGATCAAGATTTGGACTTGCTGTAGGCTCAAATTGCAAGTGGAAGTCAGTGCTGGCCTAATCTTTTTCACCTGCTCCTCTCCTTGGTGTGTGGGGACTCAGCTGAGTGGGGAGGAGGCTGAGTTCGGCACATCTGCTTTGCAGCTCCAGCTCTGTGCAATGTGCTTGTCTCATCCCTGTAGTTCAGCACCAGCTTTTATGTGAATATGAGCTCGAGAGAATGGCACCTCCATAAACATGTTTTTTATTGTTTATGTACCTACCATATCTGTGACAGCCTCTCTTTGGTTGTTTTTCTTTTTAATGTTTTGTTAATTGTCTTAAATTTCAAAATACCCAAATTTGAGTCTGACTTACAATATGCTTCTATTTAAGAATTTAAGGTTAATATCCACAACAGGTGTTGCAAGTGCAATGTCAGCTTTGATCAAAGAAGGTACCAAAATACATTGCTTGCCTCCTTTGCCAGTGAAGTGTTGCTGCTATTTTAAGGGGTAGCTCTGTTTTATGTGGCTTAAACACTTCTGTCTGAATTTAAAAAAAACACCAATTTGGACTGTTTATATAGGACCTATAAACACTTGTGCTTGTTTTGAGGCCGGCAGGTGGAGCCCAAGATAAAAAATACTGGTTTGGTGTTTGGAGTTAATAAAAGCATAAATTTAACTTAAAGAACTGTAATAACATCAAGCAGGGTTGATGGGGTAACACAAAGATGGTTCTGTCAAAGCAGTAGTACCTAATAATTCTGAATGTGGATTCTGAAGTGTTCAAAATATTTGTCTCTCTAGATAATTATGAGTGTTTTGCTGCTGTTTTCTGACTGGCAGTTCTTGTGTAATCTTTATGCTGGCCAGTAACTTTGCATGAACAGGTGGACTGAATTGATTATTTGAAGGGAACTCAATAAATCAGGCTAATGGAGCCTGAAACCTGTTTATTAAAATAGTGGTCTTATGAGTGATTAATTGCAAACAGTTTTTTATCGAGTAATCCATTTAATTATCTGGCAGGACACCTAATGAATATCAGGAGCCATATCTCCATAGTCAGCAAGAGTAGTCAGTGATAGTTGTCCATGAAAATTGTATTTTATATCCTGGTTTTCACCAAGTGGGCTTCTTTGCACTTTGCAAAAATAAAGTTTTAAGGATTACCTGCCATACTCATGGTATTGCTGTAGATGGGAACCTGCAAAACCGTAGATCTGAAGGTGATCTCTTCTGAGCTGTGAGTGTTGTTTCTGAAATAGTGTGGATGTAGAAGATCCAAGTCTTCCAGAACTGGTAGTTCACTTGTACAAGTCCAGCATGATTGCAGTCTACTGAAAATTCAGCAGTAGGAATCCAAGAAGGGGCATATCACCTTCTCAAAACTGATTAGATTTTCTGTATAAACCTGGCTATGGGTCTTTTTAAACACCTGGCTAGTAGAGCAGTTATCCAAAATTCAAGACTGCATCTACAATTTAGGATTAATTTCTAAAGCAATTGTTTTGGGCTTGACTTGATAGAGGCAACACTGTGATTTAGTTCAGTTTTCTCAATGCTTTATTGTGCAACCTGTTAAACAGAAAATAGTTGGGATAGCTCTGCTATTGCTGCTCTTAGCTCACAGATTATGAGTCAACTTGGGAGGGAAATTCCTTTTGTCAGTGAACAAAATTTAAACTACTTTGAGGTATATTATATATACACACACACACTCCTGTGCACTAATTTTCTTGTCAAGCATGTCAGGAGTGTTGCACCTCTTTTGGAGTTATTTCGTGTCCTGCAGCAGAAGGTTTCTTTGCAGGATATTAGATTGCAAGACTGAACTTGTTGTGCCATGACAACAATAGCAGGCTGGTTGTACTGCTGAACTGTGACTTAACAGGAGCCAGCAGCTACTGGCAAGTTGTTAATTTTTTTAAAATTCTGTATAAATGCTGCACTTGGAACTCTGTTTCTGGTAATAGGAAAAGCAGTCAAAGCAGTCATAAAAAAAGTCAAAAAAGTCAAAGCAGAAAAGCAGTCATATCATTTTCTGATATCTCATAAGCTAAATTATGTAGAAATTAAAGAGCAAGAGAGATACTTTCTACATATCTTAGAAGTATGGTTAAAAATCCTACTTTTTGTACAGAAGTTTTTTTTCAGTCATTGGGTTGCTCAGATGGCTTAGGGTTGTGGTGTTGAATTCTGCCTCCCTCTCCCCTCTTGACCTACCTTGAAAGCCCTTGCATGGCAAAAGCTCTCAGTAGCAGTAAAAAATGGTTATGTGTCATTGAGTGGTAGCATTCTGAAAATTGTTTGAGCAGCCACAAAAAGGAAAGATCAGGCTGCAGTTTTATTACCAGAAAAATTTTAATTGGGCAACACAAAGTATTTGAAAGCTGTTTTGTTGGTTTGAAATGGAAAGCACATTTGTCATGCCATCTGCATTGCCAGAATTTTAAATATAGCACAAGTGCTGGAAACTGTTCATCAAAATGTAAACTCTGGACACAAAATGTCCAGTGCATTTCTGTTTGTACCTGATATTTTCCCCAATGCTAAACAATAATGATTTCTCCTGGACTTTGATAATAACTTGGCCTAAAGTATGCTTTATTTGCAGGTCTGTGAATGTCTTTAATCAGGCATTTTCCAGCTTCTGCAACAGTTTGGTTATTTTTCTCCTTTATTCTAACTGAAGCATTTTGCCTTACTTAAGACAGGGAAAAAAAGTAAAGGTACTTTATTGGTAATGAGCACAAAATTACGTAATAGTCTTTTCTTCGTAGACTTCATCAGTATTTTCCTGATGCATGTTTCTTTCCTAAAAATCTGAAGTAGCCAGGCATAACTTTGAAAGAACTACCATATGAATTTTGTTACTAAACCCGTCCTTAAAGCTAATCTGTTTTGAATGTGGTATTTTTTATTTATTTATTTTTATTGTGAGCTGTTAGTCAGTGCATTGCAATCCTTAAGCTTCAGCATAGAAGCAAGTTTATCTTTTTATAATATGCAGTGTAATAGATGGTCTTTATTTATATTTTAGGCTATTACAGAATGACCTTGCATTGAGCCTTTGTGAAAGAAACAAGATTTAAACATCAGTTCTTCAATGTGCATCCTTCTATTCAAATTTGACCCCCGACCAGTTTCAAAAAATGCATACAGGTAAGATGGGTCTAGTTAAAACAGACTTGCTTCTGTAAATTTTCATGCAATTTCTGTTTGTAGCCAGTGTGTGAATTACAAACTCAAGTCAGTATTATGTGTTCAATTGTGCTTTTGTAGTGTTTAATTTCATGACTTTCCTATTGGAAGAGTTACTGTAACCTTTTGAGGACCCCTTGATTTTAGAATATGTCGGAAGTCTTGAGCCTTATAACCATGGACCTTTGGCTGGTGATCTATCATGAGCTGTATAAGTCCTTTAAATATTGTACTCCAGTGTTTGAAAGTCCTGCCTTCTACTTTATCATTTAAACTAAGGGCAGTCCTGTTTGTTGGGCATCACAACTCTAGCTGTCCCCTTCTTTCAGTAGGGTAGATATGTTTAGGGCTTCCAGTTTGAGACAAAGGGACTTCTAATGAGTGTCCTAGCCTTTCCCCTCCTCCAAATCTGCTTGCAATTAAAATTGTAGGTAATAAACTAAGTCATGTATATGAAATGTTTAACCAAAACCTTAAGAAAAAGTAAGCTTGCAGGGTTCTAGGTAAGTTTCAAAGAATGTATTGATGTCATGCAGTGAGTTTCCAAAACATTAAACTTCCTGTAATCATTTTGTCTCTTATTATAGCCCTTAATTTCTAAATTTCATATCCAACATCAGTGTCTTTGAGTACACCAAGTATGTGATAGAAGTACAACACTTCAGGCCAGTAAGCAGACTGTGAAGGTTTGTTGCTTTCTATATTTATATGTACTGTGTAGGTTCCATATTACTTTGTAGAGTACAACTGTTGGTATTAATCCAGAAACCATCAGAGTCAGAATACTCAGTAAATCATTGTGCCTTTCATTGACTTGTTTTCCTGTCCTCTTGTATTAAGAAGCAGATGCCATTCTATAGAAAGAGAGGAAATGAGAACTGAAATCTCAGTTGCCCACAAAGTGCATTCCTTTCTGCATCTGGAGTCTGCCTAAAAAGGGGTTTTGTTTATGATGTGCCTGGTGCAGAATTAATATATCCATTTATTTGGTCTGACTTTCTTTGTGTTGGTAGTTAGCAAAAGACAGATTCATCAATTTGATGCCTCTTGGGAAAATCCTTTGGATGGAAAGTGTAGCTGCTTGCCAAGTGAACTTTCTGCCACGATCAATATTTAAAAGTAAAACTTACAGCAGTTTGCTTGCTATAAAAAATTGCATCAAGATTGAAATTATTAATTTATATCAGAGAACAACTTGTTGTCAGTGTCAGAATAGGACAACACTTCTGAGATGTTTGGCACAAATTCAGGAGTATTTAATCATATTTAACTTTCTATATATCTTTTTAAGCAATACCTTGCTCTGTACCTGTGAGATAAATCACTCTGAGCCATCTGTTTGGGTGATAAATGCCAAGCCACAGTGTTCTTGGTGTCAGATTTTAACATCAGATACATAATTTCAGTCTTTTTTGTTCCTTAGCAGCCATAACTAAATCTTTTTGCTTTTCTTTATTCAGAATAATGTTGAAGTTCCTTCTTTTTAAATTGTTTCTGTGTTTTTTCCACCTTTGCCTGAACTATCTGTAGGATATAGGTCTGAGTATCAGTTGGGAATGGTCCCCAGCCCTCCTATATCCAAGCAGTTACAGCCATTAGACCAAGTTAGACATTTCCATACTAGTCCTTGCTAAGGGTAATTTTTCTTGACAGCTTACGCTTCACTGTGCTATAGCTCTGTTTATTTCATGGTGAGGTCTTGGAACAGTTTACCCCACCAAAAGGGGATTCCTGTACCTGCAGATACACTAATTTGTCTGTCCATCATGAAGCAGGCAATTAAACTTGCCTTACTGTTCTCTACTTTGCATCTCTAACTAAAAGAAAGTGTCTGTAATAGGCATTGGAAGTTGAGAAGACAAACAGCCTTTGAAGAAAAGAAAATGGCCAAGCTAAAACATGTTCTCTGTAACACTGAGGAGAATTTTCCATCCAGGTAGACTCTGGTTTTTAGACCAATACGTTGGCCAATTTTCATGAGCACCTAATTAAGCAAAGAGCTCAGGGCTCACCCTTGTGATACACTAACAAATCCATCTGCCTGTAGCTTTGCAACTTGTTCTGTTTTCTCTCTCGGGGCCTATTTGTAGTAAAGTTTAGTGCAGGGTAACAACCATTTTACTGTAGTCCATTATTATTGTCAGAGGTAATATGCTGCCTTTACATCTTTCTGAATGGTACTGTGTGCATCTTACAAATAAATAAATGTTTCAAGCTTCAAAGCTATAATCACAGGCTCTTTTCTGGAGCTGAATTGCATTGTAGGAAATTGCTTTAATGGAATGATTTCTCATGTTTTCATTTCTCTCGATATTAAAATAAATCTTAATACGTAAATCCTAATACAGTTGAATTATTTCAGCTATAAAAACAGCTGAATAGGCTTTTTGCAATTTATTAGAAGATGAGGGTCACTTAATACTGCTCCTTTTCAGTATAATTATGTTTCATAAAAGACAAAATAAAGATGTGTTTATTATTATGCTCTTGTATAGTAGCCTCATGCTAAATTTAGGAGTTTGCAATAAACTTGAGATGGGAAATATTCAATCACACAAGAAAGACTCCACTTATTTTTAGTATTTAAATACTATAAACAAACCATAGTTTCGTGTCAAGAATTACTGAAGGCAAATCATAATGGAAGCTTCAGTAGACTGAAGAGAAATGCACTTCAGCCAAGCTCTTTTCTAACAGTGGAGATGCTCACTTAAATAAAAATCTGCAAAAGGAGGCTGCACCCTCTTAATGGAGCCTGTTGAAGTAAGATGACAGAAATTTGGTAAACCAGCTGAAAGCCTGTAGCTCAAAGACTAGAATCAGATAGAAGAAGAGAAATAATGTAAGTGTGAAAGGAACAATATTATATTTGCATTGGAAAGATAAAAATGTACATACAGGTTGCTTTCCAACAGATTATCTTTGTCAGGCAAAACACCTTACAGAAAGGATGCCATTGAAGTGTTAGGTTTTTGTAGTTTCTCTATAGCTGATTACCATTCTTTTTCTGTAGTATTTCTAATGTGCAACTTGCACCTTGCAATCCTGTTTTAAAATACTGTGTTTGGGAAGAGATGAATTTGCAGCTAAGTTCAGAAACCTGCAGAAAATGTCAGTATGTCTGAATGTTGAATAAGGTAATGAGATGTCATTGGAATTGATTCTTGTATGTTGTGGCTAAAAATTAGAATTAAAATTGCATGGTCTGTCTTCAGTTTCCGGTAGCAAACTTGTCTTCTGCTGTGCAGATGTAATTGAGATGCATCTGGTAGGAGGAACTGGCAGTGAAGAAGATACTGAGGTTATGGAAAACTGGTTAAGAAAATCTGCAGGTTTTTGAAAGATGGCATTTCATTAAAATTAAATTAAGCAACATAGCTGGAGAGAAAGGGGGAGCGTTCGCTGCCTCACGATTGAAATAAAGGCAGATCATGTTGTGGGTACTGATGAGCAGGGCTTTGGGAGCTGTGCTGGAGCTGTGCTGGAGCTGTGCTGGAGCTGTGCTGGAGCTGTGCTGGAGCTGTGCTGGAGCTGTGCTGCAGCTGTGCTGGAGCTGTGCTGGAGCTGTGCTGGAGCTGTGCTTCAGCTGTGCTGGAGCTGTGCTGCGGCTGTGCTGGAGCTGTGCTGCGGCTGTGCTGCAGCTGTGCTGCGGCTGTGCTGGAGCTGTGCTGGAGCTGTGCTGGAGCTGTGCTGCAGCTGTGCTGCGGCTGTGCTGGAGCTGTGCTGCAGCTGTGCTGGAGCTGTGCTGCAGCTGTGCTGGAGCTGTGCTGGAGCTGTGCTGGAGCTGTGCTGCAGCTGTGCTGGAGCTGTGCTGCAGCTGTGCTGCAGCTGTGCTGGAGCTGTGCTGCAGCTGTGCTGCAGCTGTGCTGCAGCTGTGCAGGTCTGCCTGCAGTCACCTGCTGCCCTGAGCCTCCACACAGGGCTTGCCTGGGGTCACAGTTGTCTTTTACCTTTACTTGGATCAGCCCAATCCATTACCTGCTCCTCAGGTCAGCTTGTTGTACCAATGAGAAACGCTTTTTTTTGTTTTTGTAATTCCAAAATAATGATGGAAAGAAGAAGAGCAACATTTGATAAAAGCTCAGTTACAGGTTTGAAAATGTCAGGGTCTGAATGCTGATTCTCAGCATAGAAACCCAGTAATGCTTCTAAGTCAAGTTCTTATTTATAGATAACCTGCATCTATTTGATGTTACAGTAAGTAATTAAGTTTAGTTTCTGATGCTGTCTTCCATTGTTTTTGGATAACATAAAATGTTTGCTTTCTCACTTTCAAAAGATGGATGTGCAGTCAGATTAGCCCAGACTTTTCTTTCTAGTGTTCCATTGCTAACACTGCTAATGAAATGGCTGTAGCACACATTCAGTAAGGGATTTGTATGATCCGTAAGGAGTACACCAAAAAGGTTGCTTTGTTTTAATACCTTCTGTGGAATGAAATGGACAGAGAAACAGTTTTTGCTTTTCAAAGGCTGCGAATGGAGACTCTTGTAAACGCCTCTGAAGCTGTCTGGCTGTACTGACTCATTAAAACTTAACCTGCTTTACATTCACAGTCTGGCTGACTTGAACTGGTGTTAGCATTGAATCTGAGTGATCAGCATTGCTGCCAAGACTGGAACTTTTGAGAAAGACCTGTCCTATCTTGTATGTCTGCAGCTTCTTAAATATCATGTTGAACTTTGGTCTTTCAGGTGTGCAGGTGCCATTTATGATAATTATTAAAGTACAGAGATAACTGTCAAAGTACAAAGTACATATTTTCTAAAATTATTGAATTTTAGATGGCAGGTGAAGGGCTGCAGTGTGCTTTGTCAGGACAGCCCTTGGTCTTGTGCAGTGATGTGTTAATTTCTAAATATAAACAATGGAGTGTCTCAGGTCAGTGAGAGAGGAGGCTGCTGTCAGATGTCAGTCAGCCTTTACACTGAGTGATAAAGGTGAGATGGGAGATAAAGGATGATTTCATGCTTAAAATGAGTTAATGCTCTGTCAAAAATTGGATTCTGTTCCTGCCTGTACTGTGAAGTTCCAATTTGTAAGTAATAGTCTCTTTTCTGCTCTTGTGTTCTACAGGCTTATTCTAGCAGCTAATAGAGATGAATTTTACCACAGACCATCCAAATCGGCCGAGTTTTGGGACAGCAGCAATGAGATCCTTAGTGGTATGTCTGTCTTGCTGTTTTGAGGAAAACCGGTTGTAAGTTTGAAAGATGTTTTTTCATTTTAATGCACTTAATAACCTACCTATTACTTATTCCATTAGGTCTGGATATGGAGGAAGGAAAAGAAGGTGGGACGTGGCTGGGAATCAGTAAGAAAGGCAAGATGGCAGCCCTGACAAACTATATGCAGCCAAAGATTGATAAAAATGCAAAAGGAAGAGGTATGAAGGAGTTGAAATTGTTAAAAAAAAAAAGGAAGTGGACAAACAAGCCCTGGTGTTCCAGTAAAATAGTGATGATTACAATGTTAATTTTCTAAACGCATCTTTCTGCACAGATAGAATGTTTATGTGCTGTAAACAGAATTTTTGACCTGATGAGTTTGAGTTTGAGGAACTTGCCTTGGATAATGATTTTCTGATCAAGCAGGCAAAAGTAAAACAAGATGTATTGCCTAGAGCCTGAAGTCACATACAGACAAGAAATGCAGCAGCACCATCCCCTCTTGGAAATCACTTCTAATTAACAGGCAGAACAACTAGCCAAGCATTGAGCTAGTTCTAGATTATAGTAGTGTTTTTTAAAAGTGTGTATTCATATTCAAACACTTAAGTCAGGGAATGCAACTTGGATTATTCTGAAGGTAGCCTAAAACATTATTGTTCACCATTGATAAACCAGAGGAGTGGAAATAATAGGAAAAACCCTCTTTCAAAGAGAATGCTCAAAGGAGCACATTTGTGGGGTTTTTTACAGTGAGAATAGGTCTGTTTGTAACTGTCACAAGGTACTGGTTTGGGAATACATTACAATAACAAAACATGTTATACAGAGAAACAAATGAACCATGTCATTTGTGTTTCATTTTAGGGTCAT
Organism: Climacteris rufus; assembly: GCA_013398175.1. NCBI lineage: Eukaryota > Metazoa > Chordata > Aves > Passeriformes > Climacteridae > Climacteris > Climacteris rufus. The sequence continues at coordinate 860,350 of VZRZ01006336.1, read as the reverse complement.
ATATTAGGGAAGTGAAGCAAGACAAGAAAGAATTTGTGTGGTGGGAGGAGAGGAAAGGCATATCCAGTATAGAGTAGTTAGTAAATACGAATTCTCTAGAATTTTTAACCAAGAGCTTTTGACTGAGTACTTCAGAGTAAAGGTCAGGCTCTTAATGTGAACATGGTACAATGATGTATGACTTTTAAAGACTGGTTTGTTACTGGGTTTTATTTTGTGGTTTGGGGTTTTTTTCCACTGTTGTAGCCTGTTGGCAACAGGAATCTGTATCTTGCTGTTTGTTTTAGCAGGCCTGTCAGAATAGTGAGCACACACATACAAGTTGCTCTATGTACTTTTTTTCTTAGGTGCTCTTGTAACAAACTTCTTGACTGCAGATCTGGACAGCTACTCTTACTTGAAGAAAGTTTCAGTAGAGGGACATCTTTACAATGGATTTAATTTATTAGCAGCTGACTTGAAGTAAGTCTACAAAACTTCACAATACAAATGTCAAAGGGAGAAAGACAATAGCAGTGCCATACATGTACATCATAGCACCAAAGTGTAACAATACAAAAGCCTGTCACAAGCTAAAGTTAGAGCTCATGATTTTTGCTGATTGGCATGCAAGGTCCTAATTTTACTGTAGTCATCCTTTCCTTTGTTATTTTTTATCTTTCAAACACTGGAGGGCCGTCTTGTTTTCTAACCATTGTTTCCCAGAAAACTTCTTGGGAATCCCTGATAGGCCATAGCCAGTCTTAACCCTGAGGGCTCTGGGGCTTGTGTTTTGAGAAAACAAAACCTTGGCTCATAATTTCTTAGACATCTTTTTTCTCTGAGAGGTGACATGCTGCAGCAGGATTAGAACAGCTGAAAGCTTTCAAGCTATTATTCCTGTCAGAGTGGCTGTGTCATTAATCTTTCCTGGAACATTAAAAATAAGCACAAGGCAAATACATTAACTTAAAGTTTCTGTAGCTGAAGAAAGGATGTTGGATACTTGATTATAATCGGTGTGGTTGGCACAATCCTTCCCACTGCACGTGCATGTGTGTACACACAACTACCTGTGCTGGTTTTAGTTTGCATTGTGCCTGATTGAGAAGAATGGAAATGCAGGGCTGAGGCATCTCCAGGCCGTGTGTCAGTTCCCAGCTGGATGCACACTGCATGACTGGGAGCACATGACATTGCCAGGAGCACACTGCTGCTTTGGCACACTTGGTGGGGAAGCATTAATCTTACCAGACAACCTGATGGTGCAGGGCCTTCTCCCACTCAGCTTTTCTGCTACTTCTGGGAATACACTTAAAGCAGAAGGCCATAGTGTTTACTGTTTTAAGTGGAAATAATTTGTAGCACCCTCTCACTAACTGGCCTTGTGTTGACATTTTTCACTATTAGACCACCTCCAGCTGATGGTTCAGACTTAGCAGTCAATTCTTCCCTGCTCTTCCACTTTCATGCAAGTGTTTTGTCATCTCTTTTTTTTTTTTTTAAAGAAAGGGCTTTATTTTAAGTTCTGCCAGGCTATTAGTTCTCATTTTTCAATTTGCAGTCATATGATGGGACAACGAAATGAAGCTCCAAGAGGTGATTGAATTCTAAAAGGATGAATACAGTAAAGGGAGATATGTGTCATCTGTGGAGATACCAGGAGTGTATTTCTGCTTGGTGTGCCTGCTTAGAATTAAGCATATAGGGTATGTTTCCAGAAATTCCATCCAGAAGCAGGCTAGGCAGTTGGAGGGTTTGGTGCTTTTTGTTATTTTTACTCTCTACTTGACAAAGTTCATTGTCCCATCAGAGACTTCCCAAAATTTTTCATTTGCTTAAATTAATTTTTAGCATGGTCCGAGCATTTGACTTTTGTACTTTCTGCTGTGTGTTGCTGCCTGGTTAGATTGCATAAATTGGAAGGCTGTCTTTAATTGAAAAGGCAACAGAAGAAATCGTCTTACATGTTTTCAAGCAAACACGATATTCAAGGTGTGACCTAGCAAACATTAAGTTTGAGTTTCTTTGTTTTAATTTAGGTAAATAGAATAGTCATAATGGCTGCTAGTGTGAGGATATGAAAGTAGGTTTGATTGATGTTATTTAAGGCAGTCATTCCTCTGTTGGTTTTGTTTGTTTATTCCTTCATGCTGGGCTGATAGAGAGTTGTATGCTCAATTGAATAGTCTTTCCATGGTGATACAGGTCATAATTCCTTGTTGAGTATCACTCTGAAAGCTGTGTGTGTTGATTAACTTCTCCATTTTGACATGTCCTTAGCCTTGGATACTCTGATGAAATGAAATTCTTGGCAAGCTAATGATGCAGAGCAATTTCAGTAAGATTTGTAAACTTGTCATTTTAGGAAATTAGAATTAGTCCTGAGAGAAACGTGGTATATGAATGGGAGCTACTTCTCTGTGTAAATAGAAAATGTTATTATAGTTGATGCTGTTTTGTAGGGCCATGTTACTGTTCAAAATAAAGATTGAGGACTGTTCTCAACATGTTCTTCCATTGTGTTACAAATAGTGACTGGCTCTGTTAGAGTGTGTAAAATGGAGAGGAAACTCAAATTGAAAGTGTAAATGAAGCACTGGTGGGGAGGGGTGCACCTGAGCACATGATATTGCTGTCTGTAAGCAGCATAGAGACATTAGAGACATTTCCAATGTTTGAATCTTCAGGTACACATTTCAAAAAAAGAAATTTGAATCTTCTCTTTGTATGATTATGATGACAGTATCCTAGATGATAGGTGCAGTGATATGAGCAGGAGAGCTGTATAGGTTTACAACTATACAGGTTGTAAAATCTCATTGTTCTATTTCCACAGCTTGGTGTGACTCTTATTTTTAACATCCATGGGTTTTGACATTTTTAGTGTAATAATCTATTTACTCTGTGGCCTCTCTTGATGTCAATTTAAACACTATTGATTTCTTTTTTTAAGAAAATTGCTTACTACTTTTATTTTTCTGATTTTTCACTTTATCATGTACCTGCTGAGTATGAGAGTCATGAATATTTATCCAGTTATGCTGAACATACTTTTATGTTGAATTATAGCATGTGGCAAACAGTGTCTGTTTGGAATCTTGTGAGGCTTCAAAATTGGCTTCCAGGAAGGCGGTGTTGCCACTCCTCCCAATCTGTCTGCACGTCTCATTAGAGAGGAACAAGGTTATCAGAGGCTGGACTGGTCTCTAAGTAAATGTCTGCTGAAGATTCAAAGGGGTTTTCCTTCTTTCTCCATCTGTGATAATGCCTGAAGGCAATGAGCTGCTCTTGTTGATGACCAGGCCATCATTTCTGTCCTGGAGAAACCTGTGTTCATGTCCAACAAATCCAGTGCTACACTTAGGCTTTCATGGCCATCTCAAAGTTATGTCAGGGCTGTTGTGGCAGCATCTCACTTGTTTTCCTTACTGCCAAGTGTGTAATACAGAGTGCCCTGAAGGACAAATTGGCAGCTTGTCACCCCCCAGCAAGTTGAGAGTCTCTGACAGGTTGTCAGTTGGAGCCCATATAATTTATGTGCAATAGATCCCTGTGTAACAGGAGTGAATCACTTTCTCCATGATGAATAGACAAATTGTCCCGTACAAAACAAGTCAGCTGGAGGGGATTGCAGAAAAATGCCTTTCAGGTGAGCTTTTCTGCTCTCCCCTATCACAGCCAGTTTTCAATCCCTGCAGGGAAAATGTAGTAAATGATACCATCTCCTGCAGGCTCTTTTGCAGCGTGGTTGCCATGACCTTCCTGTGTGGGGAGAATTTGATTGCTCTCCAGAGATCAGATTTAGGCACCTTTTCAGTGGAAAGTGAGGTAGGGTCAAAATGCTGGCGTGGAAAAGAATGTGGATGGTCAAGTCATCAGGATTGCTCTGTAAACTCATTTACATTGCTTCTCATGCACTGTCTGTCCTAATTCAGAGAGTACACCTGTCTTGCTTCTTGTGGCTCCCTCATGAAAATGAGGTGAGCAGGTACTTCCCTGTGTTCTGAAGTGTTTCTGCACAGATCTTCAGTAATTTCCAGTGGACAGATGCACAGTCCAGTGTCAAAAGAATGAAAAGAACTTCTGAAAAACTTTTATCTCTTACCTCTGGTGTCAGCTTCTGCCTGGTCCATAATATTAAGACACCACCAAAGAAGTGTTTAGATACTGACAACAAGATCAGAGTAGTGCTTTAAAGCCCACTTTGTTGGCTGTGAGCATCTGTGGCGGAATTCTTTTCACCATTTTATTTGATGGTAGGTGGTACATGTTTGGACTTTATAGTTGGTGGTTTGGTGTTTGCTTGTTTATTTTTAGCTTCAGAACAGGAAGAGTTTTCTGATTAGCTCATGAGCATTGAAGAAAAGAAAATTAATCTGTGAACCATACTACTTATTTGAAACTACTGTGCAGCATTTCATGCTGCCAATTTCATCTTTTGTCCTTGCACAAAAAATACATGCACACATTATTCATATAACAATCCAACGTCCTTGTCTGTAAAATATTCACCCTGTTAGCTGAGTAGAGCTCAGTGCCCAGGGGAGTGATCACTTGGTGATAACCACACACTGTGGAGCTTTACTGCCTCGCTACTTTTTTTCTTTTTCTTTGGTTCTGTGTTTTTGTTGAACATGACTTGGAGCCACCTTGAAGTTGAAGCAGGGCCGAGGTGCAAAGGACATTGTTTGTGTTTCATCAGCATTAAGAAGTGATTGTGACAAACTCTGCATGGCTTTCATGTTGCTGTGAAGCTTCTATTACTACTGAGATTTATGCTGCCTAGAATATTTCCTAGAACATTTATTATTGCTTACATTTTTTGACAGAATGATGTATCTAAGAGCATAATTTTTATGTAGTTCTAGTTTCTTTCTGCTGTCAGCTATGGCTGGGATTTAAAAATAAGTCTGCTGGGCCCTATTGTCATCACTTTAATTACGGCTTTATTACTTCTCCAGTGAAATTGGTATCTATACTTGTAAAGCTGGAGGGAAGAGAATCTGAGTATGGGCCAGGGTTTTGAGGCTGTTGCTGTGATCAAGCTCACAGGGATTTTTTTTTGCATCTTGGATTCTTCTTTGATGTTCAGTACTGAATACCTGTAAACAGTAGGAAGGGAATAGGCAGAGCCAAGTGATAAAAGAAAGAGTAGCTGACTGGCACAGTGAACTAAATTTTGCAAGTATCCCCATTTCAGAAGTCTCTTGGGAGGCTTTGGTCTTCTTTTGCCAGAAGGCAGCAGCAGTGTTGCAGTGGAGGTAAGTGAAATACACATCTGGGGAATGTAGATACAGTGAGACACAGATGGCCTGAGTTAGTGACCCTGCAGTTTGTGTGTATTCCCCATTTTTTGTTAAACTCCAGGGGATCTTGTCACTGAGTTTGTCAGTCACAAGAATCTTGGAAGGGATGCTAGAGGATTATATTCTTCCACATAAAGAAGCCATTCTGAAGGAAGTCAGCAGTGCCTGCTTACTCAGCATGCAGTCTCATCTGTGGCAGGCCTTGTCTTCCAGCTGTGTTCCAGGACTTGCTTGGGCTATTTGTCTGCCTTTCCATCTAACACTGTCCTGTGAGACCTCAGGTGATAACAGTTGCTCTGAGCTTTTCTCTTCTTAGAACTCCTAAAGCAGGTATGGCTTCAACAGCTTGAAACGAGAGTAGTTAATGCACCAATAAAATAATTTGTGTAATTCCTGGTGTCTTAAATGAAAGGTCCCTATAGTGACCTTAGTGATTTTGCTTTATTTGCTTAAATATATTAAAAGCATTTTATGTGTTATAATTGCTCCTGTAGTTTTAATTTTTTAATGACTCAGGTGTCAATGTTAAAATAGGCCATTAGCATCCAACTTTTTTTCCTGTTTTTTTAATTGGTTTATTGGTTCTCCCAGTCCGTAGTCATTTAGTAGATAAATTGCAGATTGAGTAACTGAGCACATTTCAGATGATATTTAACAATAAAAGCAGAATACTCAGTGTGCCTGCTATAATTGCTGTCCTTCTATCTATGCTGAAAAACTTGAATGTCTTTCTGTGAGGCATCAGGAAGGTTGCATGGGTTTGGGAGGAGGAACAGTAGTGCACAGAGAAAGGCAGTTCTGGTTTTGCTTTATGTTGGGATTTTTTTGTATTCTTGACTCTTCTGACTTCTATAATGAATAAGTTAGTATTTCCTTCTTCATTTGGCTGTCTTGCAAAGGACACTGTAGAATGTCTTTCCTAATGGCTTTTCCAGAAGAATATAAACAGCTAAATCATGACTGTTTTGCTTGTTATTAAGGTTTGAATAGCAGATGCTAAGTTATGCAGAGCAATTTAAGTTCCAGTACATCATTAATGAGATTGCATTCTATATACTCTGATTTGCATCAGCTGAGAGATACTTCTTTTTATCTTAGGAAAAAAATGAGGACCTGGAGATGACTTCTCTCCTGTATTATGTTTTATGTTACTTAATCCAAATTCAATCTGACCTGCAAGTTTTGTGTTACTTTGGATTTTTTTTTTCAATTTAAAAAGTCTATCTGCGTTTGTAAAGAGCTGGAGCTTGGGAGACAAATTAAAAGCTGAACTGTGGTGTAGACTGTGTTTGTTGGTAACTGGAATAATACTCTCTTCCACTGTGAGCAAGTAAATCACTAGGAGGAAATACAGAATTAGATCTCATTCCTGTATTCTGGCAAATTAAAAAAAAAAAAACTAAGTAAAAACCAAAACCCAGCAGCTGGAAGTGATCTGAGGAATCACTATTCTGTGTCAGCTGACTGAGGGATGCTGAGAGTGAGCCATCTAATGGCAGAGCATTTCCCACAGGACACGCAAGGCTTATTGATGACTTTTTATTTTTTTTTCCCCTTATCAGTTGGTTTGGTGTTTGTGTTGTCAGTATCAGTGTGACTGCTCCAGTCTCTGCTGTTTGGATATGCTGATATGATCTCTGTCCAGTGGGAGTTATTTGCAGTGTTGGAAGCTGGCTCTGAATGTTGTGCAAGACCCTCCCTGTACACTGTGCACAAGAGAGAGCGAGTGCTGCAGCCAGTACCTACAATCAGAGGGATTCAAACAGTGACTACAATTATCTGAAAACAGCCCCAAAATGCACAAAGGACCCAACTGTGCCCTGCAGCATTGCTGTAAATGGGCCTAAAATGTACTTGTGCCATCTAAAATGGCCCACAGCAGTCAATGTCTGAGAATGCAGTCAGGATTCAAAAGAGGTGATGAGCAAAAGGGTACTTGCTGTGATGGACAGTTCCTTTGTTTTAGCATGGCCCCTTCTCCCAAGTACCTAAATGTCCACTTACTCAAAGCCATACAGGTTTTTGTCATTAAGCCTGACTGTTTTCTATGCCAAAGTTCTGGGGTTTTACTGAATTTTATTTCAGTTACGTTTAAAAATGATAATGGTGCTTCTAGTGGTGCAGCTAATATATTGTTTTGAGAGAAGGAAAGTAATAAAACTCATCAATGTCTGGTATCATAAGAGTAACAGTGGGAGAAACATCTTACTGTGCTTGAAGATTGCATGAAATTAGAGTGTAATCAAATATAGAAGCTGATGGTTTTCAAGGAGAAATTCGTATTTATATTTTTCAGTACCACCAAAGGAGATGTAATTTGCTACTATGGAAACAAAGGAGAACCAGAACCTGTTTTCCTAAATGCTGGTAGGTTTTCTTCATAAAGGTCTGAATATTACTTTTTGTTATGTAGCTGTGTATTCTTCTAGTAATTTAGCTATTTAAGCATTGTCTTCACTGACTATTTTTGCATTCTTTTAATGAAGTTATTATTAGATGTCCTTGAATTCATTTAAGTTTTTACTAATAAATTTCAGCAAAGAATGAATAGTTCATTAGAAGTTTCTATCCATATCAGTGTACCCACCTGAAATGCAATTAGGTAGCTATGGCTGAAGGACAGAAGTCTGTCTTGAGAAATGGAATTTTCAAAGGATCTGACTCTTAAGTCCCCTTACCCAGCAGTCTGAAGGTTGTAGTATGACTATTCACCTTGAGGGACAGAGTTGACTTTAAAAAAAAAAAATAAAACTGTCTTATCAGGTGTATTGATTTTAAAATACTTCGAATCTAGTTCTTTGCTAGCTAACAGCAGGGCAATCCTCCAGAATTCATCATCAAAAAGGCAGTTTAAATGGAACTAGGACACATGGGAGGCTCTGAGCAGTGTAGCTGGTTGATAAGAGTTAATGGCAGAGCCTTATTTTGCCAGTTAATGGTCAAAATGTGGCTGCCAGTAGTCAGATAGTTACTGTAGCAATTACAGCATAAATTCTTGGAAAGAACTGTTGGAGTTTGTGCAGCTACAAACATAAAACAGGTTTAAACACAAACTTTTTTTTTTTAAATTTAAAATCTGGCTACTTGTAAAAAAAAAGCTGAGTCGCAGATTTTAGGTATCTGCAGACTGTAGCAAAGGTTTTCATGCTTAGACAACAGATTCCTTTTCTGTGTGCATGGCTGCCTTAAGGGAGAGAGGGTGTTTGGTAATCTCTCTTGTCTGGATTGTGGTGAGAGGATGCCCCTGAAGACAAAGGTCCTTCTTGTCATCAGATGTTGCTTTGCGGTGTTTTTCAAGAGTAAAATTAGAGGCAAAGATAAATTGTGATTGATACAGCTAAACTGGACAAGACTGGACTGCAGAAATTTTACAGTTCTGTTGTGCCTTGTTCATAGTTTAGAAAACCAGAAGTTAAAACTGACTGCTGTAGATAGGGATTAGAGTAAAACTGTGAAACCTAGTACTGAATATTAGCACAGGGGGTGCTTAAGCACAGCCCAGCCTCAGATGGGAGCCTGCTGTATATTCTTGTTTAATATTGGGGCTAGTGTGCTTATGGCACACCTGCAGGTAAAGGTTAGCTGGGGAATCACTTATATTTTATTAAATTTTTGAAAATCTGTAATGACAACTGAAATCACCAGAACACACTTTCCAATTAAATTGCTTTATGTGTGTGTAGGAATATATGGATTGAGTAATTCTTTGTTGGATACACCATGGAAGAAGCTTCAGTATGGGAAGCAGCTTTTCACAGAAGTGGTCAAGAGAAGTCAAGACCTTACCAAAGAAGACTTGGTGAAGGAGCTTCTTACAGTGATGAATAATCAAGAGCCGTAAGAACATGATAGTTGGAGTTTACTCATCATATGGCCCCTTTTTAAAAAGTCCATATAGAAACCATTTTGAAAGAAAAAAAAACACTTTAGCTTTATATTAATTGACTAAAACTGGGTAATGAAGGGCAAAAGTAGTGTTCTCACAGAGCCTGACTTTCAACAGTATTGATTTTTAAGCAGAAGACACAGTTATTGCAGTCTTAGAACTCTTCAGCTGTGCCCTGGTTTCTCTGGTTTTTTTTCTTTTAAAGATTGCTCTTCTCAGGAAGGGCAATAGTGCCTGGCTGGGGATGTGCAAGCTGCTTGCTGTCAGCCTTTTGGAGCCCAGGCAGGGTTCAGTTACTGCACTTAGACAAAGCACTTATTTACATAGATCATAAAATGGTTTGGCTGGGAAGGGACCTTGAAGATCATGCAGTGCCAACCTCTGCCATGGACAGGGACACCTTCCACTGGAGCAGGCTGCTCAGAGCCCCAGCCATCCTGGCCTTAAACACTTCCAGGCCTGGGGCATCCGCAGCTGCTCTGGGCAGGGCCTCCCAGGGGGTGAGCAGGCTTGTGTTAGTAGCTACTGCTGCTCTGTATTGCTACTCAGAGTGGAGACAGGGGGGAGAACCAAGCCATTTCCAAAGTACTACAGCTGCCTTCCTCGAAAGTGCAGTTGTTTCGGGCTGGGTGGGGGAAGGAGATACGGAAGGATTTGCACAATTCAGCTGTAGACCTTCAGTCAAGGAAATTCCCAAGAGATGAGTTTGAGGTGTAAGGAAGGTTCCTGCACTCACAGCTGGCTGCACAGTGAACCTGAGTCCATCAGCTCAGGATGTTCAGAAGTAAAGGAAGTCGATACCACTTCAGTGTGCAGGCATGGAATAGGGTAAAGGACGTGCTGTGGTCTAAATTCATGTCATTGCTCAGCATCCAGTAACTTGCATGTTTATCTTGACTTTTACCTGTCCAGGAAATGATTAGTGGTGAAGCAAAGCTATGTCTGGTAGATAGATCCAATTTACCAAATTTAACAGTTAATTTTAATGCCAACATTCATGAATGTGGCATTTTTCAGTGGTTCTAAATAAAGGTTTACATAAGAACTCAGACATCTGAGCAATGAGTAGTAATTGGGAAGTCTGCTAAGCTGTCTTAATTGCTTTCTTATCTGCTATCAGATCAAGTGATTTTTAAAAAATTGTTACACTTTAAACTTTTTATTAGTAAAAAGACAAAGGTACAAGATAAAATGTAGTCCAAATGATCTTCCCTTAATGTTCAGTAATTCCATTTGATCTCACCTGAAACCATCTGACTATAAAATGAAAATATTTTCTTACAAAAAGCAATATTTAAAACTAAGCCTGTAATCTTTCCAAATCACACTTCAAGATGAAATGATCTTTTCATAATAAATATGAACATGTGGATATGCACTAGCTTTGAACTTTCTTAAAATATCCTATTTCATATTACTTTATGATCACTTGGTGTGTGCATATTACAGGAATTTAGTGAGAATAGTGGTTGATTTGATCAGAGAATTCCATTCTTTCTTGATGGGTTTTTGTCATTTATCCCCTCTTCTGCTTCATCCCTGCCTTTGACTGTGATCTCAGGGATGTCCTGCAACTCCTTCCAGTTCAAGAGGGATGAATGTGTTAAATTGGAGAATTTTTAATTGTTTGTAACTACTTTACTACTTTTTTCAGTCAATTGCCAGACCCTGCAATTGAAGACCAAGGGAAGGACTACATCCGTCCCATACTGAACAAGTATGCAGCTCTGTGTGTGCGCTGCCCAGACTATGGAACAAGGTAAAACAATTGATGGCCAGAAATAGGTGTGTACTGCATCAAAGCATATCTCACATCAAAGTTATGCTGTTGTAAGTTTAAATTCTGTAGTGACTGCTTTAATTATTTTCAGATATTAATCTAGTATAATTCAGTAATGTATTTCTTTGGTCAGCATTTGAGTGTCTGAGATTTGCTGCTGCTGAGCATTTTAAGCACAGGTTATGGTTCATCTTTGATGGAGAGTGTGACACAGCTTTAGCTTGTCCCAGACAAGATAATACAGTTCTCCTGCTTCCCCAGTGTAGTAGCAGATCTAAGCACCTCTGACTCTGATCTTACCAAAGATACTGCAGAACACATTTCTCCTCCACGAGCTGGAATTGTGTCATCTGCATTGCTAAATCAGTTTTCCTTAGACATGGCATTGTAAAATGGATCTGCCATTTTCATACATTACAAACCTATTGCTCTTGTTCAAAAGAACCTGTATTTCCACTTCTCCCCTAACTGATGCTGCTGTTTTTACCAAGATGTTTTTACTCTGTGCTCTGAGTGTTCCACCAAAACTGCAAGAAGAATAGAATAGTGCAATGCATCTTCACTTAATCCTCAATGGGACAAAATTACAGGTGAACTCTGCTGATAGGGAATTGCTAGTCCCAAAGTCTGCCACCAATTTTGTCAGATTGGGCTCTGGCATTGTCAGCCACAGTATTTCCTTTGTAGAGATGTGAATTGATAAGCAGAGAGTGCTCACTGCTGTAGGCATTTTAAGTTGGTATTCTGAAAAGGATACTCAGTTTTTACAGTGGTTTCCATTAAAAGTATTAAAAGAGCATTTTAAATATAGGATAATGAAGACTTAACATGGTAACAAAGCACCTTCCTCCCCTTGCTTCACAGATCACAGCCCAGTTATTTGAAAGGAAACAGGGATAACTCGGTAGAAATCTTCTACTGCTGAATTACCTCATACTTCAAGTCTTCCCTACTGCTATAATAGTATGCTCACACTTATTTTTCCCTTAGCAATGAGGCTTAGTGAATAGAGATTGTTAACAGGGCCTCACCATATTCTTCTGAGGAAATTAAGCGTTTTTTTATATGAGTGAACAACTGTGAAGTGACTTTGGAAAGGCCACCACCTCAGGATGGTGGAAACTTCCTACTGTCAGTCATCCCTCTGTGGCAAGGTGCTGCAGTGTCCATAGAGAAATTACAGCTTACACAAGGAAAAGTGGAGTAGATGCACGACTGGCATCTGCTTTTCATTAAAAAGGTATTTTCTCTTTGGAAGATTCCTAGAGAGAGGAAATGTTTTCTGTGATCATATATCAGCATCCTGTGATGATAATTAACAGTGTTTAAATCTTAATGGACAATTGATTTGAAAGAGGGGAATGAAGAGAGTACTGTTGATATGAATAATCCTTATGGGTACATGTAGGCTGTGAAGAAAAACTTAGTGCAAAGTGCTTCATTCAGAAAGAAGTAGCATAAAACTAAATTTAACCTTTTATCCTACTCTGCAATGAGCAGATTTTTGTGTTAGCTGCTGCAAGTGCAGCAGGAAATCAAAGCAGTGGATTGACAGAAGAAGGGACTGAAAATCTCCTTTTGAACTCGCCGGGATGATTTCTGCCCTGCTAGTGTGATGATGATTTGCCCAGGGGAAAGAAAAAGTTAAAACTTTTGGGAGTGAGGGATGGCAGTCTGGAAATTGTTGTAGTGGCCCCAAGGCTGAGCCTTGTCCCGTTGGTGTTGCAGGACGAACACGGTGGTGCTCATCGACTCCGAGGGACACGTCACCTTCACGGAGCGCAACATGATCAATGCTGATGTCAACCAGTGGAAAACAAGCACCTATGAATTCCAACTGCACAGTTAACAACTTTCCACATGAATGGTTTGTAATAATAGCAGGGAGAGAACAAGCCATTAAGCTCTAGTAAATGTTTTGTGCCAGCCTCCACAAGCTAAAAATAGCAAGGAAAGCAAAGTTTAAATAAACTGGTAGCATACCCTATCAAGCTCACAAATACTTTGGATAAAACCAGATGAAGATGCTGTTTTTACATTAAGTATCAACTTATAATCAGAAACATTTTTTTTAATACCACTCTGCCTTGAGGGCAAGGCCATCTTTGTCAAAGACAAAGTCATTGCTTTTTTGTGGGTGTGGATTTTTTAGAGATGTTTTAAGCAGACTTAAACTTGTTTTCAGTTCTAATGCAGGGAATCATTTGCTGCTTTTGTTGTTCTATATGAAGGTCTTACCAAACTTTGTTTTCCCTTCAACATATGCTGTAAAGATTGTACAGCTGATGCCACTGTACATTAAATGAATGTAAGTTATCCTGTAGTATTAAGTGCTTTAGTCACATTCAAGCTTTGCATCAGTGCCATGGTGCAATGTTCTGCCTGGGGAGGGCAGAGCAGGGGGGATTCTTTACATTTGTTTTCCTATAGATAGTACAGCAATATATCTTATTTCTAAAACTTTATCTGAGAGTAGATAGGGAACTTAGTTCAGTCTCTGTTCACTTCTTCTGAAAGAAGCATGGGAGCAGACTTGCTTATCTTTGAGCGGAATAAAACTATTCGTGCTGTGACACCTTGTTTCCTGATAGTCTAATTAGCAATATTGGTTTTGTTGTTTTCTTCCTCAGCAAGCAGGTAAAGAATACCTGTTTGCAAACAGAAGCTGAATATGAGGTTTATGTGTATCAGCTTGTTTGTACATGTGCAATTTGGGATTCATTTCTTTATTGGTATAATATGTTAGAGGCTGGAGTGACTGCTCATAGATTTTTAGTAAAAATAGCTGTGTGTTGTAAGGTGACACAGTTGCAGTCTTATATTGCTGAAAAAGTTGGGTATTAAAATGTACTTCCTATGTTCTAACACCTGTGAATTAAAAAGCTATTTAAATGCATGCTTTTTTCAATTATTCAGTGCCAGTGTAGGTAATAGAAGATTCTAGTTAATATCAGGTTATTTGGAAACCCTAAGCTGTTTTTGCTTCTGTTGGTGTTCTGACTTATTTTAAAATACTGAATATTAAGTTAGTAGTGGATCACCACTATTTTTCCTTTAGATATGCTGACTATTCTTTTCACAAACCTCCAATTTTAATTAATTGTTGCAAGGTAGCAAGATTTCTGATACTCTTTCAAAGATGTGCAGCTGTGCTTCTGTACTCAAGCTTGTGTGTTGGGGCATTCTCGTGTGTGTGTGTAATGGAGGCAGCAGTAACTGAGAGCTGCCATTGAGGTGAAGTACTGTCAGAGGCCATTCCCAGATTTGTAATTGTCAGGAGATGCTAAAGCAGCATTTAGTCAAATCTTTTCTTTATATTTGCATTTTTAAATAGCTTTCCGATACCAGGACTGCTTGCATGACTGCACACAGGTTGTTGATTCAGTTCTATATAAATGACTTTTGACCACCTTGATTGCAAGGTGGTCAATAGAGTCCTTTTGGGTTGTACATGGTTTTGAATTGGGAGCCTTCCAGACTCTGCTTCTGAGCTGCAGAAAATGGTCAGCCCTTTTTTATTTTTTGATGACTTCTTAAACCATATATTTCTGTGGATAAAAATGTTATTTTTGCATGCAGAGAAGTAGCTATAGTTGTCTTAAATTTGAGTTTGACAGATGCATACCTAGAAACAAAGTCCTGCCTCAACAGCTTTCTCTTTCTGAGAGTTTGCATAGCAAACTTTTTTGTATCCTCTTATAAATAGTGGATATTTTAAAAAGGCATTTTCTTTGAAGACATTCTCTTAAAGGCAAACAATGTGCTTGCATACAGTGTCATATTAAAAGCAGTTATAAACCTTAGTTTTTATAGCAGTCCTGTACTAGTGAAAATTTGTTCTTCTTTTATACATACAGGCAAAGAAAGGTGAGAGTCAGAGTTTAGATGTAAATAGAGATTATAATCATGTATTTTGCTATGCTTCAATCAAAATTCTAAATCTGGTATTTGCTTTTTCTGACAACTAAACAAACAGGGAAGAGCCCAAACCTCGAATGTTGTTTTTTTACCATTTCAGGATAGGTAATAGAGTGAGCTTTTTTAACTTCTTTGGAAGCTTTTGAGAGTTTTGTCATTGGCTTCAGCGGAAACGGGATCAGGACTGCTGTGCAGATATCAGCAAGTGGTGCTTGTCCCTCAGTGATAAGGTATTTGTGAAGTGCATAATCTACTCTGTGCAAATTATAGTTGCAATTAGTCCACTGGAAAAAATAGACTGAAGCTAAAGTTAACAAAGAAAGTGTTTTATTTTTATAAAAGTATTTTTAATAATAAAAGGGAATTTTAAATACCAGTTTTAAAGGATATAGAGGAAAAAAGTGTATATAGGAAGCCATTGCATGGTGTTTTACTACGTTTGCTTATACATATCATCTCTTCAAAGCCATAAATTTGCAAGAGATTTTTGTTTCCTGATTTTTTTCTATTGGAATGGTAGTAGAAGAAATTTCAAAATATTTGTAAAAACTCAATTATGTTTTTTTGCCTAAAATTGTGTCATAATTGTTGTTTACATGTCTGCTCAAAACTAGAATCAGAATAAAGTTGATCTGGTGACCAGTCTTTGTTGACATTAGTAGATTGTGCATTTTTGCACATGTTTTTGTTAATTTGCCTGTAACTTGGTGTGATACAATGAAGTGAAATCTGTCATGCCATATTAGCAATGAAGAAGCTGTAAGTACATTTCTGGTACTTATTTCCATTTTTCTGGGGCTTTTATATTGTGTTGTGTGTTTTTTAATTCTGTGCTGTTGCATGGTTGTCTTACCCAGGTAAGAAATTGGAAAATATTTGGAAGGTAGGAAGGAGCAAAACCAATGCTTCCTTAGGGAAAAGTGGAGCTTCACAAAATGCTGCTGAAGGACTGGAATCCAGGTTCACTGGGGAAAATGTCTGGATCCTTGGCAGACCTGAGACTCTCTTGTCTCATCTCCCCCTTAGTAGCTTAATAAAATACACCTAAAGAGAGCAGAGAAGGAGTTGGGCCTTTGGAGGTCCTCAGTATGTTCAAAGTTTAATTGATACTTGTTGTTACAAATTAAATACACCAAACTAAATAGTAAGACAAAATATTGGTAAGACTTGGAACATTGCTTTCATAATATCATAAGGAAATAAGTAATTTCAAAATAAAGCTATGAAATACTAAGCAGTGATAAGGCAATAATTAAAGCATTTTACATTTCAAATTTAGCCTTCAGACTTAAAGCATGTTTATAGTTTAGCAAACATCCCTATTTATATGAAATATTAGCTACTAGGAGTTAGTTTTGTTTCATTCAGATTGATGTAATAGAACATTGCTGATGTTCTTCATCTGATTCATTTTCTCCAGAGCAGTCTTGTTGATAGCTTCTGAGGATCTAGGAAATAGTCTTGACTTGGTGAAAATAGAATCTGTGTTGTAATCAGCTGGAGGGGCATGAAGTGTGAGAATTGCAAAACCCATCAGTATGAGTCCTGCTGTGAAATGTAAGTTAAGGTGAACAGAGTGAAAAAATGTTGAATATATATATATAAAAAACCTGTCATTGTAACATTGTTTTTCAAGAACTTAGAAGCATCATACTAACATGCTCAAATTCACCATATCTTTTTAAACAGAAGACATGAGCACTGAACTTATGATCACAGATGAGGGAGAAATAATAAATATTATAATATTAAGTAGGATAACCAAAAATACAATCCAACAGTTGTACACAATGTGAATCAGAAAAAACAGAACTTCTCTGCTGATTCACGTTAAACTTTTGTGTCTTTGTACTACAAAGATAAATGGAGAAAAACAAATGAAAGCTAGAACCAGATTAGAAGTTGGAGAAAGGAAAGGTAGGAGTGAGGTGTACTTCATTAAACAGAGAGCACACATTGATGCTCTGTTTTGTGATCCTCTTCTTTTTGAGGCCTCTGAGAACAACAGTGCCTGCTAATGCCCTCAGGTGCCTTACAGACTTCCCTCTGGTGGTGCAGGAAGTGTTTTCCATGGGGACCTGACACACCAGCCCTTACAGGCACAGAGCCAACGTGGGTCAGTACCTGCCCGGGCTGGGTAAACACATTGATTGCTTCTGGTCAGTGGAGAAAACCACATCACTTTCCATACATTATTTAAGATATATTAAATAATAAACGGGAAAGTATGTGAAGCCCATAGTGTCTCTTCTTGTGGTACAACGTTGTAATTAGTATTCAGTTATTGAGGCTGTTGCCTCTGTTAAAGAAATGTACTCTTCCGAAGAAAAGGTGAATGAGAAAGCTATTTTTTTTCTCTCCCTGTACTAGCTCTGCTGTGAATAGCTACTCAAAATAACTCCATAAAGCCAAGGTCTTAGTCAGATGCATTATCCATCTCCTGTTTGTCTCACTGGAATGACTGGCATTTAGAGAGGAATTAACTGTCCTTTCAATTACAGATGGGTCTGCATTATCAGCCTGGTTTGATTAGCAGTGCCCTTCCGTGGCTCTTCTGATAGTCCCCATTTACTGTGCCTTGGCTCACATTTCAGGGCAACCTCGGGTGACGTGGTCTGGGCTGGTTTCAAATGGGACAGAACTGGTGGGTGTGCTTGAGGAATGCACACAGTGTTCTCCAACAGGTAAAGGGTTTAACCTGAGCAAAACTGTCTGAAATGCACCTCACATGGAGATTAACTACTCTGCACCAATTGTTCTGCTGCATAAATCTTATGTTGGCCTGCTGTACTTGTAGATGCAGCATGTATAGATGGGTTCTATCACTGTCCTCGCAATATGGCACTTGCAGATTTTTCTGTTTTCTCTAGCAATATATTGTGCCAGTCAAGTCTTGAATTCTCTCTTGCTGCAATGTGCATGAGTTTATACCAGCAAAGCAATCCCAGAACGGCAGTTGCATAAACAACCCTGCCAGCACAACTGTGCTTTCAGAACCATAATTTATTTGGCCTCTGTCGGGGAAGACAAAGCTACTGACATTTATGGTTTTTTTCATTTAAGTGCAACTACACCTGGATTTCTGACAGCCAAAGATTACACTCCTGATTCATATCTGTGTGCTGCCAGCAGGATATACAGTAGACCAGGCTAAGGGATGAGAGCAGCAGCTTAGCTGTAGTTCACACAATGTGTGTACAACAAAGGTTGCTTTGTTACCACACACGGGATTGAGTTAGCACATCATGATGTATAATGGCTCACAAGAAAAATTACCACAGGACAGAAGTTGAGGAGAAGCCAGAAAGCCTGTAGTTGTCAATCCAATGCTACTATAACTCTGTGAAGTAACTAAGATTGACTTGCAGGGTTAGTTTAACTGGTAGAGGTGCATGATGTGCAAACAGCCACAAGACTGGCTCAGAGGATTTTTTCTTTTAAGTTTATAAATAGCAGATAAATATTGCCTATTTCAGAAAAGTGCTCTGAAGTATTTGGATGAAAGGGCCTATAGAAAGCAAAGTATGAAGACTAGTATTCTGTCCCAGATGGATGTTATTTAATCTTTTTCTCTAATATTCCCTGTAGATAAATTGAGTGTATTTATGAATGCAGGATTCTCAGCCCTAGAACAAGTTTGTTCTATGTATCAAAACAAGCAAGGAAGCCTCAGTCACACTGTAGGATAGCACCAGCCTAGGCCCAACTGGCAATTGCACAGGATGTTACTTCTGAGTGGCTTGTGCAGTCCAGTTTCTAATGGGAAGGTCACTTAGGTCACTTGGTTACTTACAAATTGGCTTTTTTTTGTTTGTTTGTTTCCACATTTGAGTGTAAAGCTGTTATTTTTAATTTGACCTCTTAGACATCATACCCCACTTTAAATAATACTGTCTGTAGAAAAGTGTCTGCATTATTGGGAAAAATGCTCCCAGCAGTCTGAAACTTGGGAGAACCAGATGGCTGAAGTTTTTCTAATGGGAAAATCAGAAGTTTTATGTGTTTCCGTAGACAACACAGTTTAGTTTATGTTGAATCTGGGACTGGTGAGAGCAAGATCAGTAATTCTGTGGTATTGTTGAGCCAAAGGATGTGTCTGCTTCGATTATTTTTTGTAGCAATCAACCACCTCTTTTGACATTAGAGAACTGATCTGAGATTGCTCATGGAGTCCTTTTGACATCTTTCTATGGCTGTGAAGTGTTGACTGACAGAGATTAGATTGAGGAGAGCAGATTTCAGCACAAAGTGAAACACAAAGACAGGTAATGCAAGCAAATACCAATTTACCAGTGCAAAAAAAAAAAAAGTAAAAAGCTGCAATGCAACTTATTTTACTGAAATGAAAGTAATGCAGGCTGAAGAAAACTTGTCTTGCAGTAGCTTTCCCTGTTGGAGCAGCGCAGTATGTGCTTCCATTACTGACATTGGAACTAAGAATATGAAAAGCCACTGGCTCCACCTAATTTTCATTCTGATGAATGCAGCCTCTTAACTTTATTGGGAAGCTCGTAGCTTTTTCTTTATAGGCTTGAGTTCTCTACTTTGTGTTGGCAGCAGTAGTTTCTGTCCAGCCTTCCAATATATTGTGTATGAAAATCATCTTGTTAGGAACTGGTTTTTTGGCTGATGATAATGATACTTCATGATATTATGGCTTATGCTGACTGCACCATGAGATGGACCTGTACACTTTTAATTCAAAAGTGGAAGATTTTTGTGCATGTTTGACAAATTTTTCATGAGCAGTCCAGAGGATGAAAATTTTCGGGTAAGTTTGAACCTTGTTCAACAGAGCAGATCAGATTTAATTCTCCAGTGGTCACATTAACCTTCTGGGTTAAAAAATTAACCACAATTTGAGCACTGTTTTGATGAAAACATTGTTTTGCTAATGAATTATTATTCTTCTGTTTATAAAAATTAGAAGTATATTTCCCTGTAGTGTCAATGTCTCAAAGAAAAATTTTACTAAAATATTACTGTTACCTTTCATAGCAATATTTGGGGACCTCAAAGACACAAGATCAGTGAAATACTAGAAAAAGATTCTCGTGTCCTGAAATTACATATACAAGCAAACAAATATATTTATCATAGTAAATGTTATTATACTGTTGGTGACAAAACCAGAATGCATTATGACAATATTTTGTATCTGATAATAATTTCAAACCAGTGAAGGACAAAAGAGGTAACCCTATAATTAAGTGTATCAATAAAAGCTCTCTGTAGCTCACAAATTACAAAGCAGATTAGAACAGCAAACGTTCATTAGCACTTTGGAAGTAATTTTACATAATTGTGTAAGATTCTTTCTATAATTATTTAGAAACTCTTTCTAAACACGGCAATCAGATCTGAAACTTGTTCTGTGAACTGTTTGGTACATAGAACATGAAAGTGGCCCTACTTTGATTTATCCATTTGCGGTAAATCAGTCTTGAAGCAGTAGCGCTGTAGTTGTACTGCCTAGAGATGCAAACCGCAGTTCGCAGGAAGAAGCGGGGGAGCAGCGCTGAGCGCCGCCCGCGCCACACAAAGGGCCCGCCCGCCCCGCCGAGCGCGGGCCTGGGCGGGCGGG
>VZRZ01006336.1:810926-839633 GCA_013398175.1 Climacteris rufus | reverse complement strand
CACAGGCCGCGGCGCCAGCGGGCCCGCCGCGCTCCTGCCGCCTGCCCGGCGCGGCCCCCGGGCGCGGAGCCCAGAGGAGCCTCTTCCCGAGCACCGACCGCCTGTCGCTGGAGCGGGAAGGCGCTGCCCTGCCCGGCGAGCGTTGCCTTGCGGCGCTTCCTCCGCGCCCGGCCTGAGCGGCCTCCGCTCAGAGCTGCTGGTGTGTTTTGTTTTGTTTAGGGTTTTCTTCGGTTGTTTCCTTTTTTTTTTTTTTTTTTTTCCCGTTTCGCTCCCTCCCCCCCCCCCCTCCCTACTCCCCTCCCCGTGGGATTATGCTCAGGATGGTGGAGGGAAGGGAACGCCATGTCTGTACCCTCCGCACCTCCTGGGCCGGGCTGCCGGGGAGTCTCGGCTCTGGCAGCTCCTGCTCCGTGCCTGCGGGAAAGGGAGGGACGGGGGGTCCCGCTGCCCTTTGTACCGGGGACGGGAGCTTGTCTCGTCTCCTGGGCAAAGTTAGGAAGAAAAGGCACCAACGTGTGTGCGGGCGCACAGGGACTTTTTTTAGTTCTGATACGTTGAAGATAATGTGTGTCTCTAACTGTCTAGATTCTTCTTCATGTCTTCTTTCTACTAATAGCAAATTATCTTGTTCAGCCACTGAACGGTTGATTTTCCCAGTTTTCTTCACCGTTTTTTTTGGAAACAGTTCGTTCTTTTGTATCTCTTTTCTTTAGGCTTCGGATTTATCTGCAAAGTTTGTTTGCCCGCTGAGACCTGAACATCCAGGCGTTACTCCCTCATAAACTGGGATTGGGTGAACACGTTCCATTTCTTTATTCGGTTAGGTTGTGAGTTAGAGGTCTTCGAATTAGATATTTTATTTTCTTTTGTGAGTTGAGAAGTTGTTGCGTCTATTTAGGTAATTAAGGGTTCTTAGCTTTAAAATTCTGGGTGAGGAGTTGGGTCGCTAGGTTTTTTGGGCAGCTCGTTTTGCTTCCTTTTGATTATCAGGATTGTTTTGCTCTATTAGAGAAAGAGAAGGGAATTTAATTCCTTATATGTTTTGTTTTTCTTTACAAGTAAGAAGCTTCCATATGATGTGAAAGGAAGAATGTTTTTTCTCCTTCCTAGGCTCTGATCTTTACCTTTTTTTTTTTTGTAAATCGGTTTAATGTTTTACACAATTAATCAAAACCATCTAAACCCTGCCAGAAAACTGATCAGGCTCTAAAAGCAGCTGTTGTTTTGCCATTTCTGAGGGTGTCTTTTCAAAATCATGTACTCTTTGTCCATTCTGAAATGGGATGAAGTGTTATGAATTTGACAATCTTGAGCCTTGTCTGTATTTGCTACTGATAATGTTACTGTTTGGCCTTGGCTGCATTTTATTTGACTTCTTGGTGACTGACTGACACAAAATGGTTGTTTTCATTCAGGATCTTTCTACTCTAAAGCTGACAGTGGGGAGAGAAATGAGTTCTTGTATGTAGTAGTTAACTTAAAGAATATTTTCTCTTGGCAACTCCTGTTCTCAATTAAAGAAGGTAAATTCAGTCCCTCCAGGTTTGATTTTGGCAGTGGTGATAAGTAGGATTCACTTATTTCTAGAATTGTACGTATTGAAAAGACACAGTAGGTATGATAAAAAGCAGGTAGATGACTGTGAGCCAGTACAGGGGTTAATGGATCTTTGACAGAGGTTAATGGATTTTGAAGCATGATCAGTGTCTGAAGCATGATTCAGCACCAGAGTTGCCATTTGGGGCTGGAGGATGAGGAGGAGGACTTTCTGTTTGGTTAGCAAATAAGGAGAGATTGCTCTGAGCCACTCTTCCTTTTGGGGTTCACTGAAGATGAAGTAAGCAGTCTCTGACACGGAATCCAGTTTCCTTTTAAAAGTGACTTTTGAAGAGAGAATCTGTGGTATGCTGTTCCTGATTGCAGCTACAGGTATTTGTAAAGAAAATATGATCTTTATTAAACTCATTTCTAGACTGCTGACCTGCTGTACAGTGAAGGGAATTTTTCTTTGAGTTTGGGTGGTGCTGGTTACAAATCTTAAGATTCTGGGCTTTTCCTGCCTTGAAAAAAGATACTCTCTTCTCTGTGTACTTCTCTCCCATCCCCTTTCCATCTGATTGTGGGAGTAGGCAGTGGTACTTATTAAACAAAGAAGTAGTTTTGTTTTTTTCCTTTCTGCCTTCAGAGGACATCTGTAAGACAACCAGGCTAAGACTTTGCTTTTGTTGGGACCTGTGCAGTTTGCTATGTTACATGTCTCTCCATGTACCTGTATTGCTGAGTTTACTTTGTGACATGAAACTTTTCAAAATGATCAGCTAAAATAAGAATAAGCAGTTAAAAATGTGAAATTTCTGTGTTTTGGTGATCTGCAGAACATGAGCTGTGCACTCATTTCCAGCAGATCATCCAGATTTCCTTAGTGTTTTGTACTGCCTGGTGCACTGCTGATGGTGTTCTGCATCTTTGGAAGGAGTCCTTATGGAAAATATTGATGGAACTTGGTGGAGCCTTGGAGAATAAAATCTGTTCTTTCAGGACAATTTGATTAAGGATGACAGTAGGCAAACTGACTTATGTCACGATGTAGCCTGGTTTGCTGAGGCTGTTTTTGTGTGTGGCAGTTGCATTCCCTTGATCTAAGGTCCCTTTCACAATTTGTAACCTACAGGCTCATCTAACTCATCCTTTTGGGTTTTCTCCCTTGTGTGTGTCTTTTGAAATACCTGATACCTCAGGGAAAATCCTTACTGGTTTTGTTGTGGGTTTTTTTTTTTCCTGGTCTGTGATATAAAGGGCATATTGTAATGTCAGCTGGCAGGGAAGTAGATGGGAATTGGACCTGTATTAGTCTGCTTGTCCCTTGCTTTTTGTAGCTTATAGGAAGGTATTGTAGCCTACTGAAACCGTAGAGTTACCAGACTGTTATCTTACCCTAGGGACGTGGCAGGTTTATGGCTAGAAATGGAAAAGTTCATTTAAAGTCATCTTGATCTAGTACTTCTCCTGAGCACAGTGTGGGTACTGAGTAGTGGACAATCCCTGGCAGTGATG
Source organism: Climacteris rufus (assembly GCA_013398175.1). NCBI lineage: Eukaryota > Metazoa > Chordata > Aves > Passeriformes > Climacteridae > Climacteris > Climacteris rufus. Next base: position 836,579 of record VZRZ01006336.1, on the reverse strand, counting down.
TGCTATTCATCGTTCAGCTATTCATCCTTTCAAGGCCAACAAGAAAGGGAAGACAACAAGAATTTAATTGTTAACAGTGCTTGAATAGATTAACAAGACAACCTTCCTGCAAACAGCAGAGGTGTTGTATCAATGAACTACCAAAGCTGGGCAGGTAAAGATTAAGTTTTTATGTTTTAACATTGGTGTTGTTAAAGCACACTTTAGCATAGGAGCAGGATGTGTCTCAGGGGTGTGGAAATGGCATTCATGAACATGTCTTGTGCCTTGTCAGAAAGTCTTTCTAGTGGGCCCAGGTAGCTCCTTGAACACAAGGGAAGGTATTGCTCTTTCAGATTCTAGAATGCTGATATCAATATTTCATTTCTGTGTGAATTACTTCTGCTTGCTCTTTTCTAGGGTCTTTAGAAGACTCTTTAAGGTGGAAAAAATAGATGACTTAGCATTCAGTTTCCAGAAGTTATTCATGCTGTGACTTTTGATTCTTTTGTTCAGAGTTAACAATTAATTAAGACACTAATAATTTACTGTGAAGAACTTAATAATTTGTCATTCACTTTTTTTTGCTTTCTTAATCTGAAGATGAGGAAGCTTATTAGACAGATACATTTCTAGAGTCATTCTGTATAACTAGGTGTTTCAGAACCTTTGAAAGATGAAGGAATTGTTCATTGCTGAAGTCATTGTGTGATCATCTTGTAGGATGGAATGGATTTAAATATGTAGAACTGCTTGTCTTACTGGTGAATGAGCCGTTTTTCAATCTGAAAAGTAATGTGTTTGTATCAGAGAAGATGGGGTTATTTTAGAGGTCTTACCACTTTTTTCTTAGTAATTCTACAGTGCATATCAAACACAACATGTTGGATGTGTCACAATTTTGAGTATGTTTAAAAAAACCCCCACACATCAAAAAGTCACTGCAACACATAAACTCCTCTGCTGCCCCGGAAAAAACTTGCTTTATTGCCAAATTAGAGTTTGCTCTGTTGTATGTTATGCTTTCTTACAGCTTCCAGGTAGGTAGCTCCTGTATGTTGCTGAATTTTAATTGATCCTATTACAACTTCTGATTGCCAGCTTCCTGCCTTGCCCCATTTGATGTTTGGATATTGCTGTTGGTTTGTTTTGCCTGGGCTGGCACAGAGATACATGAGAGAATTGTCTTTGGTTTCTCTAAGTCCCTCATGACAACCCAGGCGTTCTGCCCTGTTGCCTTCAGTGTTACACAGCAACACGAAGGACTTGGAGCTTGTCTTCCCTGAGTGCTTGGGTGGATTTTCTCTGCCACCTGGGGATACTTTGAACAGAGCACATTTAGCCAGCTGGCTCTCTTGGGCACAGTGACACTGCTTCATTTCTAGCTTGTAGGAAGATTTCAGCCTAGTTCGGGCTGGCATGGAGGGACTTGGAGAAACCAAAATAAGAAGGTAAGAAATTGTGCTTCCTTTCCCCAGGTGCTTATGGTCCTGCACAGATGACAAGGTATAATTGGAAAAGCCATCACAGACATGGTAGAAAGAACACACCTAATGTGAAAAACAAACCCTAAACAAACACTCCCCATCCTCTGTAAAATTTCTTAGAGGAATTGAATACTTTTTCCAGGTTAAATTGCCTAAAATATTGGCTTCTAAATACCTCCGAAAATTAGTTGGAGCTTTAATGATATGTATCTGAACCTGAATTCCTTGGACATAATGACTAAATAGTTCCATAACAGTACAAAATACCAGATCAAATGCCTTATATCTGGTTATCTAGAGAGTAATTTTCTGTGAGATATTAGTAAATGGTGAGATTTCAAAAATAGCTGATAACTTAAACTTTGAAAAGCCATGACCATAGTTTTTAAAATCTTGTTGGTTTTGCAGATTGTCTTAAATTGTAAGCTAATTATCCTTTCTGCTGTGGGGGTAAGTATGGCTTGAACACCAGGTTGTTTTACATTATGGGAGAACCTCCTTAAAATGCACAGTTTTTAGTCTGTCATGCGTAATGCCCTGCCTGCTAACCAAGCAGAGATAGTCAGCTAATACAGGCAACTGTGTTAGCAAATTCCTGTGCTGGTCTACAGCTCAAGCAGTAAAGCCACTCTAGCTTCAGCCCCCTTCAAAATGGTATCTGGGTACCCTGCTTTTCTCACTGTAAAGCTGTCACTCTTCTACTTGAAATTTACGCTGGAAGGAGTGACGTGTTTTCCTTCTGCCTGGGATACTATTTCCATTTTTTTCCTGTGACGAAATTTTTTTTGTGTTTCCTCTTGTAGGTTGAAAGAAGAAAAGGAGGCCAGCTCGTCCAGTGAAGATGCAGTCTTAGTCTTCAGCTATTTAAGCTGAATGCATTGTGATTTCCAATAATTGAGACAGTGATTCTGAAAGCTGTCTACATTAATGAAAAGAACAATGTAGTCAGCTTAACTGAATCATCAGTGTTGCATATTGGCTAGAACACGATAAACCAATCCTGATGGACTTATGCATGTTAGGAATATAGATATAAACATTTATTAAAGCGTTGTTTTTTTTAAAACAGTAGTTTTAAAAATGGAGGACTATGAAAATGTACCACCCCTCCCTAAAGAACCTGCGAGAGAAATGAACGTGGAGAACCAGAGCTGTCCCCCACCTCTGCCGCCCAACGAAGAGCCTCCACCACCTCCCCTGCAAACGTCCAGTGACGCAGAGGTAATGGACGTTGGCTCTGGTGGTGATGGACAGTCAGAGAGCCCTGCTGGGGACACGCACACTCCCTGCACAACGCAGCTGCTCACCAAGGGATCCGCCTGCTACAAGAGCCGCCTGATCATAGACCCCGCCTGCAGTGACCAAAGCCCCAGAACTGCTCGCCACGCACCGTCAGGTCGAAAGTTCACCCCAGATCTTAAGTTACTGAAGGATGTGAAGATTAGTGTTAGCTTTACAGAAAGCTGCAAAAGCAAAGATAGGAAAGTGCTGTACACTGGAGTTGAGCAGGATTATAAGGCAGATACGGAGTTTGGTATTAATAATGTCAATGGGGATTTGCATGTTTGTCCTTTCGGTGGTAGTAATGGTAAAGCTGTAGGAACAGGGGGTGAAAGTGATGACAAGAAGGATGATGAAAATGATATTGATCAGGAAAAGAGAGTGGAATTTGCAGTTCTGGATGAGCTAGAAGACTTTACCGACAATTTGATGGAAATAGATGAAGAAGGAGGAGGGTTCACATCTAAAGCAATCGTTCAAAGAGATAAAGTGGATGAAGAAGCCTTGAATTTCTCATATGAGGTAAGTAAATCCACAGGTTTTTGGCTGGGTAAGAGGTTGCCGAGTGGCTAGAAAAAAATATGCAAAGAAACAATCTCTTCTAGAAGTGTGCAGTGCATGAGTATGAGTCAGAACCTCAGAATTTTCAGAGATGGAGCTTTGGCTGAAAACTTATGTAAACTGTTTTGGTCAAACTTCTGAGTTACGTGGCAGCTTCTACGGTTTTCTGTAAAAGCAGCATTTGAAAGTCTTCTCACACAACTGCAGTTTGTTTTATTATGAAAATTCTAGTTCTCACAAACTTATTTTCTTATTTTGCAGTCTTTTTACTGGAATCATTGGAAATTTCTAATGTCTCTTTATATGGAAATGCATATCAAAAATGTCTACTTTCTTTTTGCAAGGGAAAAGGGGGGTTGGTAGCCCCAGAAGGATAGTGTCTGATGAAGTCTCTTTCAGGATGACTTTGATAATGATGTGGATGCTCTGCTGGAAGAGGGTCTTCGGGCACCCAAAACGAGGAGATTAGATAATGAGAAATACGGTGGTGAAAGTGATCACCAGTCTGATGGAGAAACAAGTGTGCAGCCAATGATGACCAAAATTAAAACTGTACTGAAGAGTAAGTTAATGTTCATTTAATAACTATAATTCCTGTGTATGGCTTGCATCTGTAGAACAAAAATACATCAACAAGCAAAGTGTAGGATGGCAGTTTTTGTGAAATCATTAATATGTTGGAGAATTTTATTGTTTGGAGGCTTCTTAATATGGAATATGAATTTTCATGTTCCTAAACAGTGAAGCTGACTCTTACTTTTGATCTGTTGTATGTAATAAGAATGTATTTTAGTATGTGGATTTGTGAAAAATAATGAAGAATGTTACTTCAGTGGTGGGTAGGTGAACAAGGATGACCTGGGGTTTTTGTCTTCAAGATTTTAAGGTCATTGTGGGCTTTTTCCTGCTTCAGTTACATAACTTCTGCTGTTGAAATTGCCCATGTGAAGTCTCTATGCGTGCAGTCTTGGTTAAAAAACATAACTAGAAATGTCAGTGGCTTATATTTATCCGATTTCATTGTGTAAATGTTAAAAAATGCTGATAAAGAAGAGCTGAAAACATGACCCATCAGAAGAATTTAACTGAAAATATTCTGCATTAGCATTAAAACATGCTCTAGTGGAGTATTTTACAGCTTCACTATATTCTGAAATAAGAAACCAAATAGGCTTTCCCTCCAAAATTGTTTAGTAACACAGGATTGCCAGGAAGCTTCCAGCAAAGATGAATGGTCTCTGATTTAGAGACGTGAGACCTTGGCTTACAGATGAGCTCTTTCATGGCTGGGTCTGACTCTGGTGGTGTCTCAATACAAATTTATTCTTGAGTGTTAAATGAAAAATTTTTAATGGAAAATTAAGTTGTTTCTGAAGCAGGTGTGACTTTTCCAATAAATATAGTGGTGCTTGTGACAATATAAATACAAGAATACTGAAGAAAAGAGAAAATTCAGTGATGAGCCAAATCAGTCTATATAAATTATTGCTACTGTTGCCTTTAAGAACGAAATGGAATCTGTAATTTTGCAGGATTTAGTCTGGGTTAGAAGCATATACCTTGTTATTAAAACAACATCTCTCTACAGAATATTTTTAATCTTGTTTCAGTGCCATTTTTTTCTTTGGGAGAGAAAAAGCAATAAATGAAAACCTGGATTCTATTTCTATTCTCTTAAGCAGTCTATCCAAGTTTAAAGCCATTATTTGCTTTAAAGGTCGTGGCCGCCCTCCTACAGAACCTTTGCCAGATGGATGGATCATGACATTCCATAACTCGGGCATTCCTGTATATCTGCACAGAGAATCTAGAGTTGTTACCTGGTCTAGACCTTATTTTTTGGGAACAGGAAGCATAAGGGTGAGAGCTGTCAATTACTTAAATACTTTCTGAGATTAAAAACTTAGACCTGTTCCTGCAAAGCAGTTGAATATTTTTCTACTTTGGCAGGCTTATTTCCAGTGTAAGAGTTAAGATCCTTGAAAAATAAATTCTTTTGTCTCTGAAAATCTGGTATGATTTTTCTTAGGTGCTTTGTTGTTTTTTTTTTTTTTTTGTTTGGGCAGTTAAAGTGAATGAGATGGTCTTGTTTGGTGCCTTCACTTTTCTAGTATGGCTGCAAAATGTGGGGTTTATTCCACCATGAAATGTATATGTGGATAATTTATTTATAGCTGTAAACTAGTCTGAGCTGTGGCTTATGGTCTACATTTACAGAAATAAGGATGTGACATGAACCCAAGGAATCTGCAGGAATTTGATTTAATGCCATGGCCTTACACCCCAAGAAAGCTCAATGGATTGCATGAAATGTAGTATTTATATATAGTTGAACAGAGTGTAGTTTGGATCTAAACCAGCAAACACACTGGGAGGTTTGTATCAGTGTTGCACAGTGTGAAGATACCATAGGAGTGGCCCTACTCTCAGCTCTTGAGTAGAATGAGGTTGCTGACCTAAGAGGAGCTTGAGCCTAGACTGAAAAAAAGTAACTTCTATCCTGGTTGCATCTTTTGGGTTTGAGTTTTGCTTTTGGTGACCTTGAGATACTGAAACCTTCTGTATTATTTTATATTTGCAGAAACATGATCCTCCCCTTAGTAGCATTCCCTGCTTTCATTACAAAAAAATGAAGGAAAATGAGGAAAGGGAACAAAACAACGACATAACCCCAAATGGGGAAGTATCACCTGTAAAGCACCTAGATAAAGCCTCAGAACTGGACTGCCAAACAGAAGAACCAGATTCCACTGCTGCTGATTCTGGGCCTTTAGATGACAAAGACCCTTCTGGGGGAGATGCAGCACAAGGAGCTTTGGGACAAGTTAAGGCCAAAGTTGAAGTATGTAAAGATGAATCTGTAGGTATGTATTGGAAGGGGAGTCTTTTCTTGCCTGGAGTTGGGTAATGGCATTTGGGAAGAGGTATTCCAGACTTAGATACTGAATTATAATCTTGCGTGACATGGAGTGGTCAGTTACCTGTCTACATGGTCTTCCATATGCAGAGATCTGGAGAAATAATTCCAGTAGTAGAAACCAATTTTGATTTTAACAGGAAAAGAAACACAACAGTGAAGAATTTTGCTGAAGCCCTGAGAGTCCACATGGAAAGGTTTTACACAAAAAGTGAACATTTTGGAAGTTTAGTCCTGTAGGCTTTATTGCAATTTAAGAGTCAGTAAAGTCTATGTGTACATTTGAATTGCTGTTGTCAAATGTGTTCATGTGACTTCCCTAAATAGGCTTTTCTATTCAGTCTCTGTATTGCTTGAATTATATCTGTTTTCAGTATGATCTCATAAATGCTGTAATTAAACTGTATTTCCATATTTGCACAGGTGTAGCAGAATAAGTCATGCTAGTATAATTGCACTCATACCAAGGGGTGTGATGCTTCGTTATTTTGTTTATGCAAGTCTGGTAGCCTTTACACAAAAACTTGTTTAAAGAAATCATGCCAAGATCACCACCTAACTTAGAGGAACATGGAGAGAAAGCTTATGTGTTACTTATCACATCTGCATACCTGAGAGTCCCCTCCATGTTAATTACTGCTGCTCAGAATATTGATATGGATTGTAGGCCACCATTTTTCTTTGTAGTGTTCAAGCATAAAACTTGTCCACGTCATTACATGTGTCCTGTTCAGTCCAAAAAAACATTCCAAAAGATGGAAAAAACCCCAAATCATCAATATTTAGCAGCAAAACTGAAGCCAGTAAACATGTTTCTACATGAAGTTCACCTGTCTGTCTCTCCCTTTAAATAGGATCTGATACTGAGTGATCAAGTATAAGTGTGACTGGCATTTGGAATTCCTTGTGGGAGGAAACAATACCAGCAGCTTTCTTTTTTTTGCTGATGATATCTGTAGAATATCCTATAAAGGAGAAGCAGCTGTACTTCAAGGGAACAATATTTTAGTACTCTGTATGTGAAAATAATGTATTAAATCCTGCTTAGAGGCTGCAGATACACATGGAATTCATGGGCATCACTATGTAGTGTTGCCTGGTACACTGAATAATGAATAGACAGCAACAGTTGGGTTTGGCTTCAGGGAACTGAGGCTAAAAGCATAACTGCTGTACTCCTGTGCCCCTTGCTTCAGGCAAAGGGAAGGTGAATAGGAGTCGGTGCAGAACAATTACTGGTGTTTTGTTGCAAATTATGTTGGGTATTAATGCTGGTTAGGGATTAGTAAAATCTTCAAGTGACAGAATGAAGTGGTATTTTGTTTTCCAGTTTGCACAAATGCTTTGCATTTGATCCTGTAATAGGAAAACTTAGAATTAGTTCTGTTAGGATAAAAAGCATCTCAACCTTCTGCTCCTTGTCTAAGAAAATAATTATAGCACGTTTAAAACAGTGGAGATGGAGAACATAATGCTTGTTCAGTGTTAAAGCAGGGAGATAACTTGACTGTGCTTGTCAGATCTGGAAGATTTCAGACGCTACCTTGAGAAGCGTTTTGACTTCGAGCAAGTGACGGTGAAGAAGTTCCGGACGTGGGCTGAGCGGCGCCAGTTCAACCGGGAGATGAAGCGCAAGCAGGCCGAGTCCGAGCGGCCCATCCTGCCTGCCAACCAGAAACTCATCACCTTGTCCGTGCAAGATGCACCCATAAAGAAAGGTTGGTTGAGCTACCTGTAGTGCACATGTTCTGTGTCAAAGACTAATCGCAGTTCTGAGCTTGTCTGAAAATAAAACAGCCCTCCCATTATAAATCAGCTTTATTCTTGGTCTAGTATTCCATGTTCTTTAATCCATCATAATACATAGTAAAGGGAAAATATTGTCAAAATATACTTCCTGTTAAAAAGAATCATTTCTAAATGAATATATTTAAGGTTGCAGTCCTGGTAACTACACCTTTAGCTCTTGTTATTGGTGATTCCTGAAAACCCTCCTGCCTGGTCACTCAGTGCTACTGCCCTCTCAGTTCTGTACCAGTTGGAATTGGTCCCAAATTAGGTACTCGTTACAAATGCCAGATTAAAGCCTCCTATTAAAAATGCAAATGTAAAGCAATTTGATGGTTAAGGGAGAACTCTGTGTGCAGCTATGTCCTGTGGTGTTGAGAAGCTGGAGTATTTGCTCTTCTCTGTACTACTGGCTGTGCAGCCTCAATATCACATTTAACTGCAGTGTGATAGTTAATGTCCACAGACCTGTGAGGTTAGTTTTTATTTTGTACATTGTCATCTTTCTGAGTTTCTTTTCTTTAGGAGAACAAAAGCTTATGAGTTGCATATTGTTCATTCCCTGTTACAGGGAGGTGCAGCTGAATTTTTAGTTAATGTGTTGTATATCCAAATACAGGTTTAGAGTCACATTGAAACTATCTAAATTGAAGTCTTGCTTGCCCTTTTATCTGTCTAAATCTCAACTTTCTCTACCTTATTGCCTAGTACCTGCTGAGGCAGGGTTTTTGGTCTTGACTAATGATATTGTTGCAGGAAAAAAACCCCAACCAACCAAAAAGTAACCTTTCATAGAAGGTCACATTTATGTCAAGGGGACAGTGCCCTTATCTGTGGCTTCCTAAACTGGATTTTGTGTGGGGGTAGGAGGAAGGGAGAATAGTGGACTGGGAGGTCTTGGTTACCTGTGTCTGATTCAACAGCAGTGCAATTAATTTAAGCAAGCACTTATCCCTTGGAGCTGTCATTTATTTATTGATTTATTTGTAGCAGAAACTATATTTTAAAGGCTGGAACTACTTAGCTTCTTCCCTTCTCCCTGTCTTTTTTTGCAGAGTTTGTCATTAATCCCAATGGGAAGTCTGAAGTTTGCATCCTGCATGAATATATGCAACGAGTCCTAAAGGTTCGCCCTGTTTACAATTTCTTTGAATGTGGTAAGTCTGTTAAGTTTTCTTAAACAACTCTGTGCTGTTTTGAAGGCTTTATCTAATGCTTGCATATCTAAAATAGAAAGTAATTTTGCTCATAGGATTAGAAGAGCAGAAATAGAAGTGTCATTCTGCTGGAGTAACTCAAGTAACTGAGAGTTGCTGAGACTGTGTTGTTCCCTGCTTAGTGTGGGATTTTCAAACAGGTTTTCATTTTGTTCTGGGTCAGTGGTTGTTTGGTAGTTCCTGGCTTAGGCTGTACAGAAGCTCAGTAGGTGATGTAGCATTCAGAAAACAAAAATTAGGGAGGAACTTTGTTTTAAGTAGCATTGTGGGGGACTGCACTCAATGCTTAGTCAAGAATCCAAAAATGTTGCATATATGGAAAATATAACCGGAATCAAGTTAATTTGGGGTTTTTTCCCCCGTGAAGTGGTATAATGTATTTTCCATTAATTCTTGCTTTTTCTGTTAGTTTGGGGATTTTTTTTAAGGATACCTTATAATCATTCAGAATTATGCTATTCCTATATATACATTACACAATACAACTGAATTTTCAATATCAAGATATGTAGCTCTTGTATTCACATCATGATGCAAAACCTTTGGAATTAATGTTTGAATTCTGGCAGATTACCAGTGATCTCTTGAAATCTGTAAGTTCTTTGTTTGGAAGAAAGAGTTATATGGTGGTAAGTCTATCAGTGGAAGAGTCAGTTAAACAATTTTTCAGTCTTGATGAAGAAGAAACCATTTTCATCCTTCTTGAAGATGAAATGAAGAAGAAAACAAATGTTGATAGTGGTGATGTTTTGTGTACGTTGGGAGTTCTGAAAAGCTTTCTTTTCTTTCCTTCTCCATTTCCAGAAAACCCAAGTGAACCTTTTGGAGCCTCAGTGATTATTGATGGAGTAACTTATGGGGCAGGAACTGCCAGCAGCAAAAAACTTGCCAAGAATAAAGCTGGTAACATTTTTTCTTAGCACCAACTGCTGAATTGTTTATCTGTTTGCTTTTTGTACATACACTGGGGTTCTGAGGGCCCTATGATACAATACAAGGGTTTGGCTGTAAGAGCTAGGGGATGATAACAGCTCTCTAATTTTAGGTCTTAAGGGCTCTATGTCACTTCTAAAATGAGACTGGAATATTTTTTTTCCCTTTCATAGGCATTTGTAAAAAAGTAGTTTCTTCTTATTTTAATTAGTTATGAGACTTTAATTGTCAAGTTGAACAAGTAGAACTTTCTTTCCCTTAAAAAGTTCAGGTGAATAAAGTCTTTACTAACAGAAGATGCCTGTCAGTTTCTAGAGGAGATGTTTTTCTTCACAAAGGTTGTTTAAAATAAACCTAATCAAGATGTTTAATGATTTTCTGCAGCTCGAGCTACACTGGAAATCCTTATTCCTGACTTTGTTAAACAGACCTCTGAGGAGAAGCCCAAAGACAGTCAAGAACTTGAGGTACTGAGCTCATGCTTCCTGGCTGTCATCATTTGAGTTTGTTTTTAAAACGTTGCACATTTAATATCAGAAATGTTCCTTAAAATTAATAAGATTTGTTTTCTCAGTCAAATGGAAATGTAAAGTTCTTCATTTAGAGCAAGACCTATGGCAAAGGAAGTACTTTTTTTTTCTATTGGATTTGATAGGAAAATTTACTGGGATGCAGAGAACTAGTTCTATATTGATATATCAGGTCACTTATTGAAGACCTGAAATGTTCCAGGACTCTAGATTGCCTGTACTGTCCTGACATCCAGAATCCTCTGGATGATGCCATGAAAAGTTCAGAGCTAGATGCTGTCTGATTCTGTGTGATTGTCTTAGGACACCAAGTAAGAACTGAAAGTGCTTAGGCTTCTGAAATGTTTTTATTTACCTGTGAAATCCCATTGTTTAGGCAGTGACATTTGAGAAAATCAAAGGAAAGTTTCATGTATCAAAGGAGAAATTAGGGTTAAGGACAGTATTAGGGTGTTATTTGCACAGAGCACAATAACCCTTTCCAATTCCTTTGTAGTATTTTAACCATATCAGTATTGAGGACTCACGGGTATATGAGCTCACCAGTAAAGCTGGACTCTTGTCTCCATATCAGATTCTCCATGAGTGCCTTAAAAGGTAAGGCTGCAGCATTAGGGCCAGCCTGGTGTGCAGCTGCTGGCTTTGGTTGCTTGGTTGCTGGTGCCTGCAGTGTTTGTCAGTGACCTGGGCTGTTTGTGGGCTGGCCGAGCTTGCTGTGCTCTTGTGTGGCTGAGAGAGATGTGGGGACTGACCTGGTTGATGCTGAGTCTTCTTTAATCCTTATTTGCTGTTTCTGCCTCTTTGGAGATCAGGATGTAGCTGTTGAACAAATACATTTTTTCTCCTAGACAGGTTGGCTTTATTTTTTTCAACTTCTTTTACTGATCTAAAAAACCTTCTGTGTTAATTAATGTCTTGACAGTTATTATCAATCTCTCTAATTGCATTGCAATGACTGTCAAAGATAACTGCAACCACTTCAGTTGTCTGTAGTTTTACTTAGTATGTGATCTTGATTTTGTTTGTGCTTAAGAAACCACGGAATGGGTGATACATCCATAAAGTTTGAAGTGATTCCTGGGAAAAATCAGAAGAGTGAATATGTCATGACTTGTGGCAAGCACACAGTGCGAGGCTGGTGTAAGTACAACAGCTGGTGTGATCTGAACCTCTTCCTCTCTTCCTGTTCTCCTTTGCTGTCCATTTTGAGGGTGCTTGTTCTGCTGTCGAGCTTGGTACGTGCTTATTCTGCTCTTCTCTGGTACCTCAGTTTTGACTAACACAAGTCAATATTTGTGGTTATCTCATTACATAATGTACTAACATTGACACACTTCCATGGTTATTTTTACAGGCAAAAATAAAAGAGTGGGGAAGCAATTGGCTTCTCAGAAAATCCTTCAGCTACTGCATCCACATGTGAAAAATTGGGGCTCTCTCTTGCGTATGTATGGCAGAGAGAATAGCAAGCTGGTTAAACAGGTAACCTGCTTTTGTTTGATTATAACCCACCCTGTGGCTGTAGTTTTGATTTTGTATTTTTCTGGACTTTTAAATTTAGTTACAACAAAGCTTTAAGGTACCTCTTTTGGCATGCTGGTGTTGATCCCTCTCATGGTAAAGGCAGTGTGTGTTTGATGAGCAGTTCTCAGTTCTTCTGAAGTGATCCACATGCCTTGTACTGCCAGGACACAACATGAGTGGTTTCATTGACAGTAACAATTGTGTTAATCTTGCATCTTGCAGCTCAAAATTATATAACCTAATTAGTATTTAACATAATGGAAATAGATGTTTACTACTAAAGAAAGTACAGCTATCACAGACTAAACTTTGCTCCATGTTCATTACTTTTTTTCATCAGAAAAGTTGATCTGTTGTTGCTTATGGCTCTGTTCAACAGGAAACCTCTGATAGAAGTGTGATAGAACTTCAGCAGTATGCCAAAAAGAACAAGCCAAATCTGCACATCCTGAACAAGTTACAGGAAGAAATGAAAAAACTGGCACAGGAAAGAGTGAGTTTATGTTCTGACGTATTTACAAACAGCACAAATGCCATGGGTCACGTGTACCAATGATCAGATTTGGGGGTTTTTTGCTTATTTTACACAGTATCTTAGGTAGAGAGCTCTTCAAAACTTGGTGGGGGGAGCTACTTCTAGAGAGATTTTCATCCTCTCTTTTAAACTGGCTTGTAACTTAATTGTACCTACTTCCATACATTTATTTTTGATATTTGCCCAAGTTAGCCCTTTGCAACAATTGACACAAGTTTGGCTAAAATTGTTCAGAATTTTATGATTATATTTTATGATTATATTCTCTTTATGACTGTGGTGGGGGATTGTTTCCTGTTTTTTTAGGAGGAAACACGAAAGAAACCCAAGATGACAATAGTGGAATCGGCTCAACCTGGTAGTGAACCTCTCTGTACTGTTGATGTGTAATGAGAAAATGTGCAAGTGGGGAGCAATAACACAAATGGAGGAACTAGATTTTCAACAATTATGTAAAAATTGTTTGCTGCAGAATGCAAGATAACTTTTAAAATCCAAGCTGCTTCAGTTATGCGTTGTTCTTTTTGCATCATCAGGGCAATATTACTTTTTCCTAGTTTCTTTTTCTTTGGTTTTTTTTTTCCTTTTTTAATACCTCTGAGATATGTATGTTTAAAGAATAGATCATAAAGATCTCTACTGGGGCAAATGCACAGAAGACAGGCATGTTCACACAGGATAAAATCAATCAAGCACTTTTTCCTGGAAAGCCATCCATGTTGTTTGAAATGGATGTATTTTAAGTATGAAATTCAGAATATCTATGTACAGGTTGAAACTGATATTATATATATACACATTCATATATATGTATATATAAAAGAAATATATGTACATCTTCTTGTATGAACATGCCTAAAACTATTTTTGTGAAAAGTTTTGTTGCATTTCAGCACATAATAATATGCACTGATAAGACACTTTGGTGACAAATACAGGAAAGTGATGAGCAATGTTTCTAATGCCATAGGATTAGGCCAGTAATGCTGTTTCTTTTTGTTTTGTTTTTTGTCTCCTGCCAGGCTTAGTTATTTGAGATTACAGGATGCAGATTTTTTTTTTAATTACTTGAATAGAACAAGAATACCTGGTAGTGTTAAGAGTAACAGGTTGGATATCCAAAATTACTGGGGTTTATTTGAAATGAAAGGAGCCTGTGTTAGTTTACAGATCAGTTGAACAGGGAAAATATGGCCCCAGTTATGTGATTAAAATAAAAACTGTAATTTGAAAGGCTGTTTTCAAAGCTTGGAGCCAAAATGCAGCTGATGATGGTTGATAGTCTGAAAATATTTTGCCAATGATGTGTTTAAAGACTTTCCACTCCCTTTTCCCAGCAATAAAACAATTTCTCATTTGTTTGGTGTCAGATTGTATCTGACTTGGTCAATTAAGTCTTAATTTGCACCATAAAAGCAAAGAATTTAGAAAAAATCAACATGACCCTTAAGTTTGACTGCAGCAATTTAGTTTTTTTTAAGAAGTTTTTATTTTTACTTTTTTAATTGCATTTTTAGTTTTTAAAGAAAATGTGTAACTTCTGCAATGAAAATTAGAATGTAGATTTGGAATATGACCTAGAGTACTAAGTAGAATGAGACCATAACCGGTTATACTCAGAAAATCACAAATATGCAACTATTCTAAAATACAATCCTGGCAAGCAGGCAGTACTCACTGTGTCATCTGAGGCTTTAAGCACAGAAGAAATAGTGTGGCTGTGGTGAAAGCACTGCTTAGTGGGTGTTGTTCTTCGTGTGGGGTTCACTGGGTGACTGCAGTCAGTCTTCTCTTGGAAGCAGTTTTTGGTTTGGTCTTGAAGAACAGAATGAGAAGCAAGCTGGTGGCAGTGATCTATCCAGGGGCTGCACTGCTCCATTTTACACTCCTCCTCCTCCTCCTCCTCCTCCTGTGGGAGTGAAAGGTCAGTTCTGTGTATCTGCTGCAGCTGCTGGTACTGACCTTGACAGAGATATGGGGGCCTGGAGGGTTTTTGTTTTGTTTTGTTTTTCTTCTGATTTTGGTGTGGTTTTGGGTTTTTTGTTTTTTGTTTTTGTTTTTTTTAATTTACTATGTTGCATAGAGAGTGCTGCAGTATATTGAATTTAGTGCCTACTGGATTTTTAAAATGTTGGCATCAGTATTGTAAGACCTCCTTTTAACATCACATGTTACTTTGGAAATATGTGGATTTTAATTTATCTCTCAAACTAATGTTCTCTAATGTGTTGCATATAATGTTTGAGGTCAAACAGGAGGAGTCATGGAGTCTTACCTGTTTCTGTGTTTGAGTGATACACTTGGAGGTCTCTGCAAATATAAATCCACCCATTTTTTATTATTATATTTAGCTTTTTAGTTCCATGAGTTGTAATCCTGTTACAACAGGACACGGGTAGTTGGAAGACTATATATAAACTGTTATTTAAAGAAGTGGCCTGTCTAAGAAAAAAAAAAACACAAAAAAAACCACTGCCTCTGCTTTTTTTTGTATAGCTTTAATAAATCTCCATCTTTTGAAGGGTATATAATATTGGTGCAGAAGTGACAAGCAGTGATTGCTGTTTGTCTCTTTTTGTTCTTTTTATTGGGAGTTTTCTGTTTGTTTTCATAAAGACAGGGCTTATATCTTCTATGCCTAAATGTATTACTCTTAGATAGGCTTTATTTCAGCTTGTGTTTTCAGCAGAAAAATCTGTACTTGGATGGCACTGTAAAAGACAAATCACCCTTGTAGATCTTTTTATTTTTCTGAAATCAGAATGTCAATGCATTTGCAGGTCACCTGCAGAATATCCGTAGATGCCTCGCTTACCAATTTGTTTTCATTAATTTTAAGAGGATTGCTGTATTACCTCAGTCTGCCACTATCAGAATGACAAGGTGACCATTGCCCTTAATTCAAACATCCAGAGATTTCATAGTGAACCAAAGCCTAGAACGTCTATTATGCATTCTAAACAAAAACCAACAAAACCAGATGGTATTAGACCTTGCTGCAGCCTTTAACTGGAGAGATGTCCAGGCAATAGCGCAATAACTGCTGGAACAAACAACCTAACTGCTGTTTATGTCATTGTGGAGTATTCTTGTGTTTTAATGTTTACTATTGTTTGGAGTGTAACAGTCTTGCATTTGCACATAAGCACGAGCTGCTGTGATAGAGGATAGATCATTGCATTAACTTCAGCTTCTGCATGAACACTTACAGTGTGATTCAAGATGTATCCTAAACTTGTCTTGTAACTCTTGTGTGTTTTCTAGGTAATCGGCTGTAAAGGTTTAGATCTGATTGTATGAATGCATAAAACTGCTGCTTTTGTCACTGATACTTGTTCTTTATCCCTTCTATATCCAGAGGGAGATGGGTATTTTTATAGGGATGGAGTGTATTTTTAAGAACTGTTCCATCCTTTGGGGATTAGACAGTTTTTGCTTTGCATATTATGAGCTTCTCAACAAAAGTGTAGTATATTGACTTTAAGGATTAAATTAGTGTGCATTCGAATCTTCATGGTACTGATGGAAAATTTACTGTGACTTCCAGTGACTAGTCAGATGCTACCTACTGAAACACCAGTCATCAGCTTTTTTTTACATATTTATTAGACATAACTGATGAATTAGTTGGGTACTCAGAAGTTTGGAAAGACTATTATGCATAAACTTAACTGTTGTATGTAAACTTCCATTCTCCTGTGATGCTCTTAGGCTTTATACAAATATATTTGTAACATCCAAGTATTTAAAAGCATCATGATTATCTTATTAATTCCCTAAACTGTACTTTGGTTCTGGAGTGCAATTCAGGAAATGATAGCCTCCTAACTTTCTGTGGGAAGAAATGTGAAGTGCAAGAAGCCATGCTGTTATTAACCAAATAAAATTATCAATTACAGTATTTCAATGTGTATCTGAGAAAGTGGGAAAACAAAACAAAATTCATCCTTATTGCCCAAGCAGGTACCAGTGGTTGCTGTTTGAGTTGTGTTGGGTGCAGTTGCTTGATGCCAGTGCTAAATTGGTACAACTATAAAGCCTCATTTTCACTGAGCCTCTGCTTGCTTTTTTTCTGCACAATCATGTAATCCTCTGTGTTTGGTCTTTGAGTACTACATGTGTATTTTTCAGACAATTAGTTTCGAGCAATAAAGTTTGATATTATAAAATGTGCCAGTGTGATCAGTATTGTGACAGCTTAGGCATATCTTGAAAAAGGAACTTGCATTCCTCAAGTGCTGTAGGTATTTTTAAATAGAAATTGAATTAGTGCAGGCTCACTGGTTATGGAAATACTTCACTTTTTTGGTAAGGAATTGAACGTTTACATGCTTAGACACTTGGAATGAAATTAAGTTACCATTTTGTGAATTGGAATTTGTATTTTTACTTAAATGATGTCAAGGTTGGAAATGTTGCAACCCCAAGTGCTGCTTTTGGTACCTGTTGGCACTGGCAGGGTGGGCTATCAGCACAGCCATGGGCTGTCACAGCAGCATTGTTAATGCTGTTCTTCAGGCCATATTACCTGTGGATTGGAACTGTGCTCATAACTTGAGATGTAAGGTGGTTATTCCTTCTAACAGTGTTGCTGTCTGTTCTGTAGCATGGATCACAGTGTGTTAGTGACACTGCTGAGCATCTGTGTGGAGGGTGAATCCTGACTGAAAGCACCTTGTGCCAGGGTGGGAGTCTCAGCCAGGTTTGTCTTCACCCCCAAGCAGATGCACTGGGGTGCAGCTGAAGGTGCTGGGCTGTAGCTAAGTGGAGTTCACTGCTGTGAGCTGTGTCTGCAGTGCACCCTGGCTCTGTTGTGGCCTTGCCTTAAATACAAACTGCCTTTGTGTCTTACTGCACAGGGCTCCACCTGGAACAGCTGGGAAGATGCCTGAGGAAAGATCCTTTTGAGTCTAGGGTAGAGGCCTGGTACAGAGCAACGGTGTCCATGAGTACTTCAGTTACCATCTCAAACACTGAATAGGCTGACAATTCCTTGTTTCTCATTCTTCAGTGATTACTAAATTACACATCTCTTTCATAAACATGTTTTCTATGAGGCTGAGGCTACCTTTTTAAAGCTACTACAGGATCAAAATTGCCTGAGGGCTACAGAACTTCCTCAAGGTCATTGTGCCGTAGGAGGTGCCTGACTGAAAGCATCCTGTGAGCAGACTCACAACATTCAGAGGAAAATCATCTTGTCAGTGATGCTACAGTCTGAGAGTAAGACTGACTCCAACAGTGCAAAGTGTAGCGTTTAAATTAGACTGAGTTTGTTGCTTCCTAGTGAAGATGTAGCAAGGGAATGATTTATGGAAGGGTTAAGGTTGCTACATCTTTAATTGTTTACTGAAAAAACACAGCACGGTTTTGACAGGGGGGCAGAGCTGAATAAAGTACGGAGAGGTCTGGCTCCCTGTAACAAAATAACCTCCTTTGGGAAGTGTGTGTGTGTGTGTGTGTGTATTGCAAAGAAGAGAAAAGCAAGATTTGGCCTAATTAAATGTGATGGCCCATCCCTGAAAGTGTCTGAGGCCAGGCTGGATGGGGCTCTGAGCAACCTGGGCTCATAGAAGGTGTCCCTGCCCAGGGCAGGGAGGTGGTTATGAGATGATCATTAAGGTCCCTTCCACCACAAACCCTTCTGTGACAAATTTAATTCAAATTAGTATGATGAAATAACTTGGAAGCCTTATAGCTACTCTGTTCAGAGATTTATTGCCTGGATGTTACAGAAGTGACATTATCGACACAGTTAATAAGCAAAACTCGTTTCTGCCAAGTGTCTCTCAGGAGCTAAGGTGCCCCCCTCTCCTGCACTGCAGTGTCCACGTGGCCAGCAGCTGCCAGGCTCCCCTCCGTGCCCGAGGGGCTGATGCCATCCAGGCCCTGGCAGCCACACCCTGCTGCTGAGAGCTGGGTCTCCGCAGGTGCTGCTGCAGCAGAGCTGCCGTTGGCGTATTCAGCCCTCTCAAAGAAGATCAGTAGCTCACAGTGCCTGGTCTGAGGGAAGAGATCCACAGCCATGGCTCTGATGGGGCGGAAGGAGGCGCCTTTGACCCTGTTGGAGGGGGCCCGGCACAGGCTTGATGGGAAAGGGGAAGAAAAGGGAGGAAGAAATGCATAACTATTTTAGTATACTGGTCATCACTCCTCCTCTTCAAAGAGGTTTTTCTTCCCCAAGCCTCCCTTCCATGATAAGGTTATTCCAAGCTGGCTGTGCAGCAGGTCCCAGCTTTCTGGTGAAAGGAAGGCTTGAAGGAACATGGCTTACAAATAGAACTCCAGCAGTGCTCCCCCCTCCTCAAAACACACATTTTTCTTCTTACCACATTTACTAAATCAACTTAATGCAAGAAACACTCACTCTACAAAGTTATTCATTGCAGCTCTGGGATTGCAGGAGACATAGATGAGTTTCTTCAAATGTTCAGCTCTTCTAAGGGCAAGAATCACCTTGGAATCTAGGTGATCAAAAGCAAAACAGCTGTTCAGCGGTTCTGTGTGCAGCAAGAGACTCACGGAACAAGGCCAGGTCCTACTCCAGCATGAACAAAACTGCCACGTGAGTTACTTCAAGCTATACCTGAAGCCTCTGCTTAATTTATCCCCTTGGTGCTTTCTTAGGTTTCCCACCCAAGCCCTGTTCAGAGAACAGCCTCAAACCGTAACTGGTGAACTTACGCAGCCCTGCGCGTGGCGGATCTACGATCGTGACCAGGTTTTGAGGAGCCAGGACGTTCATGAGGGAAGGAACAATATCTTCTGCCTTCCCACAATAAAATTCAATATTACTCAGTTCTAGAAGAAAAAGAAAATATGTTATCAGAGTGCTCATTTAGTCAAAGCATCTTTCAGTACTTCAACCTGGATATTAAGTCCTGATGCCTTAGGAACTACAAATTGCTTCGTCTACCTTGAAATCAGGGTAATTTAAACAACAGTAAATTGAGCACCTTCCGTTATCTGAACTAAAGCAGAACTCCACAAAAACCAGCTACTGTTAATGTTTTTTTCATGAGGATAACTGTGGTTTCATCTCACTTTTACACTGAAGTAAATTTTACTTTTGAAGAAAAGAAAAAGCTGTGAGTCAATAGGAAAACTGATCTCATGGGCTAACGTGGTATTTGTTTTCAAGAGCAATTAAGTGTTTAAAATGGACAAGATCACTATCAACAACATGTAATTCCAGGCAGCTTAGATAAGGTAAAGAACAACTCCTCCTTAACAATCAGAGGCCTTAGCATTTCATCTTGACTCACCATTAATCTGGGCATTTGCTTTGGCATCCTGCACAGCTTCTTGGCAGAGCTCAATTCCAATTACCTTCTTCACTTGCTGTAGAATCAAAGGAAAAGGATTCCTCTGTGGTATATAGGTGTAAATTTAACCACTGTTCATAGCATCAGCAATTCACAGGAATTTGACTAGTACCCAGGCTGCTCAACACAAGGGTGAGTTTTCATAATGATTTGGTAAAGCAGCTGCAGGTAGTTTAATTAGAAATTATTTTTTTAAAAATTAAGATATAATCTGTTGAATTTCACATACATTAGGTATTTTCTTTCCTTGTAACCAAAATTAAAAATAGGTTAAAAGTAGCTTATATCCAGGAAAAGAAATGGCTCACCTTTGCCAAAGAAATCCCAATGGTTCCTGTCCCACAACAGATGTCCAGCACAGTGCTCTCTTGGCTCAGTTGTGCCCACTCCCCGATAGCAGTGTACAAAACTTCTGCAGCTTGTGTGTTCACCTGGGAAATTAAGTTTTCAATATACCTATTCATAAATAGCAAATGTGTTTTAATGAATCTTAGTAAAGCATGTTTTCTTATTTCTAAATACAAATCAACTGTATATGCAAGTTAAAAACAAATATCTGAAGTGTTGGAAGGGCAGAAACAACCTTTGGAAAAGCAAAAAGAATTAATACTACAAGACTCCTGAACTATATATTGCACGTTCAGTGTTACAAAAAGGCTGCAGTGAAACAAGAGGCAAATGACAATGAACTGGTAAATAGGAAAAGTTGTCTTCAATGTGCACCCACATCAAGTTTACACTCATTCAGTGCTTTTACAGCCAAACATTATACTGGTATTTAATCACATCAATTATATAAAAGGTTAATTCCCTAGGTATGTAACATCTTGTTCCACAGCATTAGTCAAGCTCAAGGGCATTCATGCAAATCCAGTTAAATGAGCAGCTTCACTTACTTGAAAAAATGCATGAGGAGAAATTCGAAATTTTAGGCCAAGAAGTTCTTCATATATGTACTTATCACCAGCCACATGCTCCAAAGGCAAGTCTTCTAGATTGGGAGATTTCCTGGGGCAGGGGAAGAATGGAGAGACAAACCATAGAGGAACAAAGAACAAAAGGAGAAGACAAACATGTTTGTTACAATCTTGACAGAAGCTCTATCATCCTAAAAATTGCTACACCCTCAGCAGTAACATTTATCATCTCCTCTTAGAGACTTCTTGGCCATTCATGTCTCACAGTGTGCAAGTGCTCCACTCATGTCTGGACCTACACTGTCTGCATGAAGTGTGAGCCTCCTGCTCTATGGAGGATGGGGAGATTAAAAAAAATCACATAAACAGGGAAGAAAGGAGGCAGAAATTCCTTGATAATAATGAACATTCATCTCCTGCAGTAAACACTGTTACAGCTTGACAGCCAGCAATGACTAGTGGGTTCACCCACTGGAACTCTACCTGCCTTTACCCAGAGAATGGGAAATTTCAGGAGTTGCTTGTGAAAAGGTAAATAACTTCAACAAATTAGTAACACTGCTGCTACTTCTAGGAAACAGACAAAACAATGCTGTGGAAGTGCTACCTGCTTTTTTGGTAACACCAAAAATCCAGCTACCATCAAAATACCCCAAAGCAAAGTTGACTCCCTCACCTTTGTCCTTCCTCCACAAAGTACAGCGAAGTAACACCACTGCTCTTCCCCATCCCTTCTGTGAAGTATTTTGCCAGAGAGATTTTCAGGTCAGCTAGTTCTTCTTTATTTAATTTCTAAAGGTTTCATTTGAAAGAAGGGAGAATAATCATTTTAGTCACTTATAGCTATGATTTAGTGTATGCCTTACATAAAAATATTACTTGTTCATTTCCATGTATCAGATTAGTCTAAATGGAGTAGTAATGCAAGGTAAAATACATCAAGTAATTCTTCTACTTTTCTTTTGCAATTGAATTCCTCCAAAGCTGTGTGAGTGGGCTGCACATGACACAGGGAGGGCAATACCTGAGGATTGAAGTAAGCGATGGCCATGACGTGGCCGCTGCGGCTGCTCCGCACCGTGAGCTGCTTCCAGTGACCCTCGTAGGTTTCTGGGCTGTACACGGAGTAGGGAGTTGACCTGCAATGTGCAGAAGCTTGGTTACTCACACACAGAATTGGGTTTTTTGCATAACATTGAACAGTTTATTGAAACAAAAGGTCACTATGCAAAGTGATGGTAAAAATGTTAAGTACAAACAGAGGCTACAATGATTTGTCAAGAAAAGAATGACTTCCACATTTCAACTAGAGAGAAAAAAAATAGACTGATGAATAGATAATATCTCCTAAAGCAAAATTATCTGTCCTTCCTTCTCACAGTCCTCTTACCCATTTTAACCCATCCAAAATTACAAACAGGCAAGAGGCAGCTTCTCACTCACAAAATGACACAACTTTTTATAATGCTTTCATCAGCTTCTCTGCTTCATACCAAGTTCAGATCTTCCATTGTTGTGATTCTTCTGAGGTTTCTGTTTTTGAAGACTTAATTGCTTTTTAAAGAAAGCACTCCTTTTTCTAAATAAGTATTGTTGCTTAAATGTACAACTTTTGGTTTACTCCTTGCTGTAGGATGATTCTTCTCATCCAAGGAAGCAACTGACCTTTGTTATTCAATTCCTCCTTTCAGAAACATTTTTCTGAGTATTTCTTTACAGTTTGTGGAGGAAGTTCCCAAGTGACACACACTTTTTATTGTAGACTTACACATCCCTTTGCTTGCAATAAAGCTGTGTTCAGCTGGCACCTGTCCCCCCATCTCTGAGCAGCTGAGCAGAAGCAAGAGAAAACTACTCCGTGATCCAGGCACAAGGTAGAAACATCAAATTGCTAAAACTCGAGACTGGTATATCTTAGATCTGAAAGCTCAGAACAAAAACTAAGCTTTTCATAATATTTAAATTTATAAATATTTTTGGTTAAGATATCAAAACCTTTAGGGATAACTCATTTTACTTATGCTCACCTTATGTAGTCTTGGAAAGCTTTTACTACTTTTTTGGCAATAGCAGGAATGTGAATAGTATCAAATGGCTCCACTACAGCACATGTACCACCCTTATATTTGCCAAGACGACAACCCACAGTTTTGTCTTCTTGATTTACACCAATCCCAATCAAGAACTCACATTTGTTGCGATATTCAGTCTAGATTTAAAATAAAGTTATGTAAGATATTTACATAGCATTTACTTGACATGCCAAGTTTCTCCTGAAAGAAATCTCCTAAGGTAAAATGCATTTGCAAACAGACACAGGACATTTAGTTCATATGGAAAACACTCATGGATTTTGAGGTGTGTGAACTGACAGTAATAATGAAAAAGTATTAGTAAGTCTTTTTATTTAAAAAGCAAAATACTGCTTCCGTTGAAGAAGACTGTATGAGCTTACAACACAGGCTTGCAGGGGCAGCATATTCATTTTAAAGTTAGAATACCCAGTTATAAATTTTTCTGCTTCCTGAAAGTATTTCCACGCAGTATTTACATGAAAGGCAACAACATCTAAAATTCATCTTTTATTACAAGAGGAAGTGGAATACTCAGTTTGTCCACTGTCTCTCAAGACCAAATACTGAATGTAACCCTCAGCTCATTAACCCTGTTCCACACTTTACCTGGGATTACATTACCTGTAAGGGTGATGCTTTCACTCCCTCCACTGGGCAACATAGTTTATTAAACTTCTGCTTCTGCAGGAACAACCACGGTAATAAAGCTCTGTTGTTATTTCCTATTTCCCTGCCCAAATCAGAAACAAAAAGTGTAAAGCACACATTTAGAAAAACTGAGATCAAGAGTTGCACAAGACTCTTTTTTTTGTATAGGGCACAAAAAAGCATCAGATTATCACATGAAAGAGTATTTCTCCCAGAATATTTTATGAGGCAAACCCTCTCCAACTTTGTATGATCTGTAACCTGAAAAAATAAGGGTTATATGTAGTTATAATGGTTATGTACTAGATTTATCAATGTACCTGTGCATGATAATAATGCCAGTTTTATCTAAATCAAGAGACAGAAGTGATACTTTGATCTACAAAGACTAGGCACAACATTTGGAGGGGATTTTAAGAGAAAATCCTAGTAGTGATTTGCCATCTCTACAGACTGACTCTTACATCATTTGACAATGCCATTTTCTTAGGGGCACAAACATCCTTCTGCATACAGAACAATAGACTTCAAAACCAATTCCCCTTCATTTAGCCATCTTTTGAAAGTGACCAAGAATATCCATAGCAAGTTTTGTCAGATGGAACAGCTTTTAGGCTGCAGCATCACAGATTATCTGATATTCACTTTGACAGAGGATCTGAGTTTTGACCCAGCTACCTCTAACTCACTTCATTTTAGAGGTAGCAATTGGTGTCAGTTTAGCTATAACCCGTCATAAGGCCAAGTCTTGTACCCATTACAGCAGCGTTACGAACAGGAATTACTTTGTCAGCTTCTGCAGCACTTGCTCGCACTCCTGCTTCTTTTGGGCCAGCTGCTCCTCGTAGGGCACGTTCCACAGCGGGGTCACCACATCCGCGATCCGCTTGCTCAGAGGCTCCTCAGCGGAGGGAGCCGGACGCTTCGCCTCTCCCTGCTCCGAATCCTCTTCTTGCTTCCTTTTCTTGGCGATGGGGTCGGCTTTGGGCTTGGCCAGGCGCACGCTGAGCTGGCGGCTCTTCCACTGCGCGCCGTGCAGCACCCGCATGGCCTTGTCCCGCTCCTCCTCGCTCTTAAACGTCACGAAGGCGAACGTCTGCTTCCCGAAGAGTTTTATCTTGTGAGGGTTCAGTCCGTACTTGGCAAGGAACTTTTTCACGTCATTAAACCCGATGTATTTGGGCAGGTTCTGTATCTCTACTTTAAAGATCTCGGAGGTGAACAAGTCTCCCTTAATGTATCTGTACACGTCGGGGCTCTCCGCGGGGTCTTCCCCCGCCTGGCTCTCGGGCTCAGCCCCATCTCCAGCCTCCGCCACAGCAGCCGTGTCGCGGTCGGGGTCGCAGCGCTCCCGCTCCTCCGCCATGGTCCCGCCAGCCCCTCAACCACCCCGCGCACCTCTCGGGGCGGGGCCGTGGCGTCACGGACGGGCCGCTGCGAGGAGAATGACGGCAGAAGGGTGATCTGGTTGTTTTTTAAGCACTGCCCGTCAGCGCTACCGCTCCTCGCTCCCGGGAGTACCTGCGGCCCTTAAACATAAGAGAAACAGCAGCTCACACATCGCCCCTTCTCTCACGCCGGCGCCATCTTGGGCCGGGACGCGGGCAGCCGGCGCCATGCCGCGGGGGTTGATGGGAAAAGCTCCTGGGAAACGGGACAACAAAAACGCTTCTCGGGGTCTGGAGCGCCCGCGCCGGGGTCGGTACCGGCGGGCGGTGACACGGCCGTACCGGGGCCGGTACCGGGGCCCGGAGCAGGGATCGGTGTGACGGGGCCGGGGCACGCGGTGCTCTGCCCGCGCCGGGGGCGGGGCGCGGGCGTTTCCCATCGTGCCTCGCGGCGGCGCGGCGCGGGCTGCGGGAATGAGGTAAAGGCGGGCGGGGCGCGCGGCAGGAAGCGGCGAGCGGAGCGCGGAGACCGGGCCCATGGCGGACAC